>MNCI01036774.1:242326-334389 GCA_015680685.1 Gnetum montanum | reverse complement strand
GGTACCAGCTCTCTGCTTCTTTAGTGAGTGTCCTTGGGAACAACTTAAGCTTTTGCCATTCATTATCTATATTTTGCAAGGCACAGGCATCGTGGAATGCCTGTAAATGATGTTGAGGATAAGTGTTGTATCCCCCTTCAAAACTCGAGATATTATTTATGTCCAAACGCTTGATCCTGCCGTCTTTTAATTACCTTGTGGGGATCCTAACTGCCTCTGTGATGTCTAGCATGCTTCGGGTTGCGAGTGGGGATTCGTCATGATCATCCCTGTCATGATGTCTGTGATGTCTACGTGGTGGTTCCCTACTCTCCCTACGTCCTTGCCCTTGTCCTAACTCCTCTCGACCTTCCTGTCGAGGTCTTTCATCTTCCTTACTTTTACCCTCTCCATTATGCTCACGATGGTTGTGCCCAGAAGTGGAAGGAGAGTGTGAATGGTGAGATGAAGGAGAAGAGGAAGGGGATCCATCACCATGGCAATGTTTCTTACCTTCTCCTCGGCTGCTTCGACCTTGATCATTATAACGATCTAAGTGTCCGTCCTTAGTGTGAGTGGTTGTTCCTATCATGAACAGTTGGTGCTCACGGGGATCAGAGCCTGTAAGATGTACAGTTGATCGAAGGCCCTGATGCCTATCCTCTTCACCATTGTGAGGAGGAGGAACATCATTTTCTAAGAAATCCATTATGAGGGGTTCCTCTTCTCCTATTTCACTAAGGACATGGGGGACCTTGCCCTTCAACAATGAATGTTGGCTCTCCTGCCTTTCGTCCCGAATACGTTGGGCATCTGTGGGATGATAATCCCTTGTGTCAAAGTTATCCATAACGTATTCCGCAAATAGTTCTTGCATGCCAATCTGTGCTAAGACACGGAAAAGCATGTTAGGGACTGATCAATTTAGGGGTAACACAATGTTACCTTGCAAATCTCTCCATCGCAGTTGTTCGTCTTGATGGAGAATAAAAGTAAAATCAAGCACATACTCATCGGGATGAGTATATGTCACCTTAGATTGTTTAGGACATGGCTAGTCTAGGGTATGTGTATGATGCTGACTGTCTTTCATGTTATCCTTAGGTGAGTTAACCTTATGAGAAGAAGCCATTTAAATGGTGTGCTATTCACCGTTATATATGTTCTTGATTAACTAATTAACCCAAAGGTTCGTTAAGGCTCACAATGATGTGAAAGATTTCCTAATGTTCTAATTGGCATAAAAACACTTAGTCCTCGACAACAGCGCCAATGATGAGTGGCGAGGTACCCCTACACTCAACCATACAAAACGAGCATAGCACACGCGATCCGGTTGAACTCCAGAGACTAAATGCCTAAACGCCGCAAGGAACACTTGGGGTTAATTAATCATTGTCTTTCTAGACTTTTTGTTATCACGGTATATGGTTAAGTAAGTCCGAGGTATATGATTTTTATGGTATTTTCTGGTTTATCTCCTATGCTAAACGGTGAAGGGTTGAGAGACTAAAACTAATTCTAACTACAGCACTAAGTCCTAGCATCAGCATCCGTTCCCACTTGCCGTACACACCCTGAACTGTGCAACTGTGGCTACCAAACGCTAATCGTTACTGGGATTACCACACATAATGCACGTGCTCGAAGCGGTCGTACTGAGGCACTTAACTAGCCTAAGTGTGACAAGCAGCCGATTCCTTGACTAGCCATACACATCCGTAGATTCTTGTAATCAAGTCGTACTTGTCCCACGTTCTAGGAGGTAAGGGTGAGAGAATCTAATCGTGATGAGTAGCCGATTCCTTGGCTAGCCGTACACGTTCGTCAATGCTCATAACCAAGTCATACTCATGCCGCGTTACTAGGAAAGCAATAAATAACATTAATTAAACCTATCCATGCACTGCAAGGTTTATCCACAAAGCTTGTCTTTATTGCCGTACACAACTTGCGTTTAGGTACAAAGCTACTCGAATAAAGAACCGTTCACTTTCGGGACTCCTATTGCGAGCACATGGAAGACTAACTCACCAGAGCTTCGCTACTTTATGCCTAGGATTACAAATGAGGGGAGTGCTACCTCTTATTTATAGATTTGGCAGTGGACCGCGATATTGCGTACGCGATATCGCAGGGGGTGCGATATCACGTCGGTCGTGATATCGTGTACGCGATATCGCGGCTTGTGCAATTCGCGTCTCATCACTTCCTAAGCACTTGTAAATGGTTTAGCCTTTGACGCATTGGTAACATCTTCACTTATGGAATTTGATTGGCATTTCATGTTGTTTCTTGTCTTCTTAGAGTTTTGTTTGTAGGACAAAGCCCTTGAGGCTGTCATGCAAAGGTGCGTCTCATCATAGTCGCAAGTCACCACATTGCTCTAATGTGCATGATTGGACTAGCTAAGCCTCTCAGGAGTACACATCCCCTTGATCCCACCATAGCTTATGCACATCCATCTCACATTTCCAATAGCCTCTCATTCCCTACATACTCCACATTGCAAACCCCTTTGTTGCATATGCACTGTGATGCACATGGCATCCTCTCTTCAAGTTGAACTATAGAACCCAAGGTGGACGTAATGCAACTCATCTCATGGGAAGCCTCTATTGGTTTGTCAAAACCCAAGTGGATGTAACGCAACTCATCCTGGGGAGGAAACACATATACTATAGACATAACACAGTTGCATCAAAATAAAGCCCATTAGGTGGCATGTAGTCCACTTGATGGTCCACACCTTGCAATTAACATTTTAGCAATGCATTGAACCAAAGAGAGGTTTGCCTTGCAACAGAAAGCAAAAAGCAAAAAAATAAATAAATAAAGAAAAAAAAGGAGAATGGGAAAAAGCACATCCCCAAGTAATTTGCAAGCGCACTGTAATTTTGCAACTGGCCCAGCCTTAAATCCACATTAACTCTCTTATGAGCATTTTGACAAGAGGTCAACCTTTCAAGGGCAAGCCACCCTAGTTGCATGATCACCATCAACTATGCTGACTTCACATCTTGCATCATGATACATTGTTTGCATTTTATCTCCCTTGTTTGCATTTCATCTCCCCAGCACATTGCCTACACACTTTGCCCTTAGCATACCCCTATCCACAACACTCTTGGTCATGGTGAAATGACACCTAATCAGGTACTAACAAGTGATGTTGGTGCTAGGCCTATTATGGTGTTTTGTCATTCTTTGTTGATGTCTCTCAAGTCACTTCTCTAGACATCAACAAAGAGGGGCCAATGAAACACCACAAACATTTAGTTTACTACTTCTCAACTACAAATTTGACTAAGTGCTAGAATGATGACACTTTTCACAAATTTTTCTAAGTGTTGGAAGTATGCTCTCCACTACACCAGAGTGTAGTCAGCACAACAGAGAGCATGGTCAACTTAAACTGCTAGTTTTGTAAATTTTTCTAAGTGTTAGAACGATGAAACTTGTTGCAGAATTTTTTTAAGTGTTGGAAGTATGCTCTCCACTACACCAGAGTGTAGTCAGCACAATAGAGAGCATGGTCAACTTAAACTGCTAGTTTTGTAAATTTTTCTAAGTGTTAGAACGATGACACTTGTTGCAGAATTTTTTTAAGTGTTGGGACTACGCTCCAAAGTGTAGTCAGCACAAAGAACTAGTTTTTGCAAAATTTTTCTAACTGCTGAGACTAAACTCTAGCACATATTTAGAGTGTAGTTAGCATGGATGCCAAGGTTTGCAAAATTTTTCTAACTATTGAGACTATGCTCAGGAGCATATTCAAGCATAGATAGTTTGGAAGCTCAATTTTACAAGAATTTTCTAACTGTCAAGACTACGCTCAGGAGGATAGTCAAGCGTAGATAGTTTGGAAGCTTAGGTCTTGTAAGATTTTTATATGTATGGAGACTACATTCTTCACTACTGGGACTATGCTTTAGAGCGTAGTCAACATGGATGCACATTTTTTTCCCAAAATTTTCTAACTGTTGGGACTACACTTGGGAGCATAGTTAAGCATAGAGAGCTGGGACCTAAGATTTTGCAATATTTTCTCTAAGTATTGGGACTATACTCATCCCTAGTCAGGAGTGTAGTTAGCCTCCCTTGGAATGTAGTCGGCACTTAGCCACATTTTGCTAGATTTTGCCTCATTTTTGCCATATTTTTTCTAAGTCTAGGTATGCTTTCATCCAGTCGAGAGCGTAGTTAAGTGTAAACATGTAGAATAGCCTCCAAAGACCTCCACAATGTAGCATTAGCATTTGCATCAGCTCCAACACACCTCTAGCAGCAGCATTTATCTTTTTGGCATCACCCTTCTCCCTAAAATTGTAACTACGCTTAACACCATTTCCCACAATGGACAGCGTAGTCCTGGAGTGTAGTCTTTAAAAGTTGCATTTTTGGCATTTTATCAAGTACATTGTGGTCTCCTTGGCACTCACATATGTAGTTGGTAGCATAGTCACAGTCTCTCGACCTTGCAGAGTTTGGTTAGAGCATGACACAACCTAACACCATTTGCTATAGTGATAGTGTACTTGGGGTCAATGTAGTCCCAATTACCTCACACCATGATCTCAACTACCACACTGCAATGTAGCAACTGATTGACATTTTACACTAACCTTAGCTCTATAAATACCCCCAATACCCTATGTTTTGGGGGTTGGTTAGCATTTACATCAGTTGGCATTTTTTGGATGTGAGCATTTTGGTAGTTGGCACTCTTGGCATTGGCAGTTTGGCTTTGGGCGAATGAGACCTAAAGGCATCGTAGAGAGGTAGAGTTGCACACCACAGCCCACCGTAGCCTCGTTGTAGCTCTGCAAGACACCATAGCCCATGGTACACTATGATGGCCAACCCGATAGGGATGGACACCACGACGAGCACTAGACTTCACGACCCGACACCATTGAGACTATGACTATGCTCTCCATTGTGCTTGTTGTTGTACATCACATACCTTCTAAACCCCATTTGGAGCTAACTATACTTAATCCCATTTGGGGTAGTGTTTTTTTCTCTCTCCTACATTTTCTATGTTTTCTTTGCATTTTTTCACATTTTTAACATGTGGTCACATTTTAACTATGCTCAAGTGGCAGTCTCCATGGGTTGGCATCCCCATTCATCCTAAAACCCTTAACTATGCTTGCCCCCACCCATGACTATGCTCTACACTTAGCAATGCAAAACATGGCTTAAATGGTTAGCACCATTTCACATCATTTTCATTTGCATCTCGGTTAACCATGCCACCCCTGATTGCATCCAATGCCCCGGTTGCAATCGGCAAAGTCCCTGTTCAGTTGACAAGACCATCTAGGACACTTCACCTCCACTTCCAGTAGGCCCTCGCATGGGGCCAAGGTTAGGCTGTGTGTCCATTGACCCCTTAGTAATTCCAGCCACTAACATTTTTGGTCATTACACTATTGTATCACACATACAGGAATCTGGGATGCATGCTCTGAATCCTAGACTATCATGAAGGTAAGCACCTAGAAGATTGCCTTATCCTCAAGGCAACCCAAGGTAGTTTCACCATCAACAACAAGCTTATTATCCAAGTGGAGCTCCATCAAAACCATATAAGTAGTACCATCAATGGAAGCATCCAAAATCATGGGGGATGCTACCATCAAGATAGCGGTACCCATACAAGTAGCTAGATCCATATGGATACCATGTTTAGCAACCCATGTCTCCATGTGACTCTTTTAGTCACACTTCTTTCTAGCATTACTACTACCCTTCAAAGTACTAAAGAACTCATTCTCCTACTACATCCTACTACGTAAGCTGATGCATTATGGATGCACAACTAATTACACCACAATAAAGAAAGAGCTTATGGACGTGATGTATGCTTTGGAGAAGTTCAAGTACTATATGTTTGGATATAAGATGTTCGTGCACACTAACCATAGTGCCATTCACTTCCTAATGAATAAAATAATGGTGATCCCCCATGTTATACGATGGCTAGTGATCTTGTAGGAGCTCAATCTTATAGTGGTAGATTGAAAGGGTACTAAGAATGTGGTCACTAATCACTTGTCTTGGTTATGATGGGACAATAAAGAGGATGAGAGCCCACTCTTTGATCAATTTCCTGATGAACTTCTTATTGTTGTGCAATAAATGAACAAGTGCCCATTGAACCCAAATGGTATAATGGCATCCTCACTTATCTTTTTACTCAAGAGATGCCACAAGGCCTAGACTTCCATAAGAAACAATAGTTTCTTCATTAAGCCAAATGCATCATGGAGATTAATGGACACCTTTACAAGATGTGCATTGATGGCCTAGTTTGTTGGTGTCTTCCTAATATTGCTCAACTGCACATTCTCTAAGATACTCATGAGGGTCCTTGTGGGGACCACTATGTAGGAAGATGCATGGTCATTAAGATCTTGATGACAAGGTATTACTAGTCAATAATCTTTAGGGATGCCCACTAATTTGTTTGCTCTTGTGAATGCTATCAATGAGATGGTGGGATGACTACTTGAATGGAAGGGTTTCAATAGTGGATCCAACCACTAGAACCCTTCAACATCTAGGGCATAGACTTCATGCAGCCCATCACACCCATGTTAAATAAAAAGGTGTACATAATAGTCAATGTTGAATATTGTACCAAATGGGTAGAAGCAGTGACCATCATTGACAATACATCTTCCATTGCTACTTGGTTTATATAAAAAAAAATGTTGTAAATAACTTTGGAGTGCCATGTGCACTAATTTTTGATAATGGTACTCATTTTATAGGTGCTACTTTTCACAAGCTTATGCAATGCTTGCTGGTTGAACATAAACTAACAACACCCTACCACCCCCAAGCCAATAGTCAAGTAGAGGTTACCAATAGGGAGATCACAAAAATGTTAATAAGAACAATTAGCAAATATAGGAGAGACTAGAGCACAAAACTTAATGATGCCCTATAGGCATACCACTCAACATAGAAACTCACTATAGGCTACTCTCCCTATGAGCTGGTGTACAGAAAATTACCAAACGAAGTGCACAAAGCATTTAGTAAACAATGCGATGACCTTAGAATACAAAAGGTAAAATTTCAACCGAGAGACAAGGTCCTCTACTAGAACCCCACATATGTACCTCAACAAACTAAGTTTCAAATATTGTGGAAAAAGCCTTACATCATTTATGAAACCTTCCCTTTGGGGGCCATGTTAATTTATAAACCTTCGAACCCAAACAAGCAACAGCTGGTGAACATGAAACAACTAAAACCTTTCCATGAGTCTAAGCAAGCCAGTGAAATCAATGCCTCATCGGATGGATAACCATGCTTAATCTTTTAGATCTTCTCCTTTTAACTTAGTCATGTTGGAGATGGCCATTCATGCTAATCATTAAAATGGCTCTTCAACTTTTCTACTTTTTTGTTTTACACTTTGTTATCTTTCCAAATTTTTATTTTTCTTGAATATTTTAAAATTTCTTTTATATTTTCCTTTATTTTGGTGTGAATTTTAATTATTTTCTAATAAAATTAATTTATTGCCAACATGACTCAGTGATGCTATAGTTGTATACTAATGGTGGTTTGTACCTAATGTTTTTAATTGCTAATGTTTTGTTTCTATTTTTGAATTTTGATGACTAATGACTAAAATAAGTTTCTTTTTCATGGAATAGGTAGTGAGTCCACATCATCCACCTATCCACCAACTCTATGGTCTTCTTGGTTTTGGAAGTATGAGGTATCTTTTCCATTAATAAAATCTTAACAAGCTTGTGACCTTGGTAGTTTTCAAACTTGCGAAAGATTCAAAGGTTTGAGATGATGTGACTTCAAGGGGATTCATTACTCTTTGTGCCTCTCTACTTACTTGAGTGCATGTGTGTTTTCATGGATTTCTTACCATTTTGTGTTGACCAATAATAGGAAGTTGAATAAGTCTTTGCATGGTGTGGTTCACATCTAAAAATTTGAAAAAACAAACATGATGGAAATTCAAAGCACATTGCTTAGATAAAATAATGGGCTACAAATGCTAGTTATGGGACTAAAAAGACATGTTATCCATGCTTGAAGGTCTCCTCTAACTAAGGCCCTTTCTCATTTCTTGCTTCTCTTTTCTTCTAAAATAAGGAACAGTGGTTGTTTGTGGGAGCATTCTTGTGTTTCAAGGTCCTAGAATGATGATGTGAAGTAATTGAAAGTGTTTGGTTTTGATCTAGACTAAGGATGGACCATATTGGGTCATTTAACCATAAAATTAACAAAGGACTTCATGTGACCATGATTAAGAATTCCATTTCACTTCCTCTCTCATCCATCAATGCTTTCCATAACTCATCTTGTTACCGATTTTCATGTTTTGCTCAATGTCTTAGTTTGATGTGTTAAAATTCTTAGATGGATTCTTCTAGATTCTGTCCTTAACATTTCATAACCATTAATCAACTGTGGGACTCATGGACTCCTAAGATAAGGTTATGCAAGGGAAAAAAGAGGACATGAGCCTGCTATGGAAAGGACCCATTTGCATGTCTCTTGTTTGGGCTAGTTAAGTTCCTTATCCTTAGGCATTTTTGTAATCAAATCATTTGCATTCCCCATCAGTTGCATCTGACTATGCACTCCTTAAGGCATTTCTCCAATAAAATTGCATTGTCCAATCAATCTCCATCTTTTGTGAAATATTAAGCCCTCTTCATGCATCTCATTGTTTGCTGGGTTCTTGGGATTTCATTTGATTCTAATTTCACTCAAAAATTGTAGTCAAACTGTAGTCAATCACAGTGTTGACTAGGCCCAATTGACGTAGCTGACCACGTTGACTAGGCTTTGTTGATAAGGCTTAGTTGACACATGGAAAAAATTCTATATACAGTCCCATCACTTAGGAATTTTTTACCATTTGTTTCAAATGTAAGATGAGTTTTTATAATTTTCTAGATCTCAAAGCCTTCCAAAGCCTGTAACTTTCAAACCATTTGTTTGATCACTCCATTCTTTAGTTCTATAGCTTCCAAAGGTACACTTTAGGTTGTGGGGGCCACAAATCTTAGGTTTTTGACAAAAAAAGTTTTCAAAATTTTTCTAACTTCCCCATGGGTTTAATGAATAAAATAATATTGAATCATCAACTTATGGAAGTTAATCCCTTCCAACATACTTCGGTAACCTATTTAATCAAATAATAAGAAATAATATTAAAATAATTAAATTAGCCATGATTAAAACTTAGCCAAGTGTAACTACCCCAAGAGATAAGGTATTCCAAATGTTTCAAAGTTATACATTAAGTGCTAATCCTCGGTCATGTTGTGATTATAGATGGCACCTAGACCAAAATGCCCATAGGAAGGAGGACCATCCCAACCAAGGGATAAATGACCTAGAGTTGGAAGA
The DNA here is from genome assembly GCA_015680685.1 of Gnetum montanum. Lineage (NCBI taxonomy): Eukaryota > Viridiplantae > Streptophyta > Gnetopsida > Gnetales > Gnetaceae > Gnetum > Gnetum montanum. The sequence goes on along the minus strand of MNCI01036774.1, from coordinate 325,008 downwards.
GATAAACAAGAATAAGCCCAAGAACAAGTAGCATAAACTCATGTGATGGGACCTCTTCAAGAGGAGTCCGAAGTGGAATCTATTCAACAAATTCTTGAGGAAGTAGCCGTAATTGAAAAATTCCATCAAGATGAGGTGCTAGGACTGATGCCAAGACTTGAGGTCATATTATCTCAAGTTTGCCTTGACCAGATTAAGCCTGATGAGATTGAATGTTTAGTTTTCTAGGAATTGAACTTTGGACTAGTTTTAGAACATGCTTTAGCAAAAGTCAGGACGTAGTTGCATAACTCTCCCATGTAGCCAATCCTCACTTCCAATGGGGAATGGTACATGGGAGAGACATATCTCTTCTAGAATGGTAGGAGGGTGGGAGCCACTGTGAAGATTAAGGACATTTGGGTGTCCTACTTAGTGGAAGCCATTATGTAGGCCCTTAGGTTACCTGTTAGTCAAACAAATTTGGCAAAGATCTTCACACAAGTAGACTTGGAGGCAAAGAAGAAGTGGAACCATTGATGTTATGGCATGGATTGCAAGGAGTATGGTGTACTCACCCTAGAAAAGTACGTATATTTTAAGATAGTAGCCTATCATCTCAATTTGATGGTGAGGCCTAGTAAGGTGACTACCTTATCTGCTTGTGCATGTGCTTCTCTAAGTAGGAAATTCCCTATGAACCTTTCATAGTTAATCTATCTAGAGATAGAGAAGAGATTTATGAAAAACAAACATGGAAGAAAGGCCCTACCCTTTTTTACATTATTAGAAAACTATGCAAAAGGGTAGGAATAGTTTGCTATTCCAACGATATAATTAGGCATGCTTCTTTTGCCTTTTGGGTAGACATGATGAAAGATAAGACCCCTACCACAACCAAGGAAGAGGAGTAGCAATCATTACCTTCATTGTCCACTCAAGAAACAACATTGGAGTCTTGAATTACCCTTAAATGAATTTGCAAGATCTAAGAGTAGCTCTTGCATGAGTAGGAGTAGCAAGTAGGAATGAGTGGTGGTAATCCATCTATGTATCACTTAGTGATGAGTCACCTCAATGAATTGGCTTGAACCATCAACTAGATGGAGGGGGGTGGGCCAATTTTCTTAGTCCAAAGAACACAGTTGTTGATGAGATCAAATCCTAGTGCTCAAGAAGTAATAGTATCTCTTTCACAATAGTAGCAATTCTTAGAAATCTCTAGGAATGCCGCTACTTTTTTAGTACATCTGGAGGAGGGTGAGGAGGCAACTATCTTGGTGATGTAGCACCATGAAAAGAGGATAACAGCAGAGGTGGTTGTTGATAGAATTGCTAAGGAATTGAAAGCACTTGTAGCATCTGTACCAGACATTTTTTCACTTAGAGATGTGTGGACATCCATAGGAACAGTTAGTAATAAATTGAGCATAGCCTAGCATGAGGAGTTGTTGGACTAATTAGTGGGAATTGGGTAACTAATTCTAGATGTCTTTGACCTTTCAGATATAATGATTGTAACCTAGTCAGAGCTATTGGAAGTAAGGGAAAAATGCATTATCATGGAGGGGCAAGTCAAAACAACCCAAGCTTAAAACCAATGCTTGGCTATGGAGGTTGTTGAACTAAGAGCCTATCTTACTGATCCTACATTTCTCAACCCTACATGGACCCATGATGAAGCTTCTTAACAGCTTGAGTATAAACTTAAATAGGTTGAGGACACCAAGTAGACAATGATCTTTGATTAGTCCTTGGCTAATGCCACCATGCATAATATCCAAAAGGCCTTGGACCAGATTCGTCTAAACAATGTAACTTTGGTTGTAGAAAATCATCACCTGTGGAATGTTGATGTGTAGAAGTGGAAAATGCAAGATTTCATCCATTAGCAAAAGGAGTAGCTAGTAAGAGTGAACAATGAACTAAGGAGATTGATAGTCAAAAATAAAAATCTCTCTATGGAGGAAGTTTAAGCTCTTCACCAAAAATCTACAATAGAGGTAGTTGCCTAAAAAATGAAGCTCTCAAGTTTGAGAGAGTCAAAAATCACTATAGAGATTAGGTTGATCTAAAAAAAGAAATCAATGAGAAACATATTCAAATGATGAAGGCAAAGGTTAAGATGGCCCTATAGTAGCTCAAGGAAGGAGATGATGTTTGGTAGCCTATCTTTAATGGGCTCAATAACTACAACAAGGTGGAGATCTGCATAAAGGAGCTATAGATAGATGAGATGATGGAGCACATGGAGCTTGCCAATCTCCGTTATGAAAATTTGGTGATGCTAATTGTTGACCAATCACGATTTAAATTGGAGAAATAAGTGGCCAATTCATATTTGTTATACGAGGCTGAGTTCAAGCATTACAAAGACACCAAGTAGATGCTTGAGGTGGCAAATGTAGAACTTGATGTTCTTAGGCAATGCTTCACTGACCAACAATATACAGTTAAGTACTTGACCAGGAGAATTAGTGACTACTAGGAGCTATAGAATGCAATAAAGGTGTTCGATGTTGAACACAAACTTTTTGTTACTTGGTTCATCCATGAAAATGAGTTATTTTTGACAATGCCCTTTCCTTGGGATGTTCCCACACTGATTCACATTTGCAATGTGGCATGGATCATGAATAATCCTAGGAGTAAAGAGGAGAAGAAAAAGGCACCATTGGATGCTGTTGTAACTCAATTACAATTGCCTCAACAACTATGTGTGCCTAAAGCAGGAGAAGGTCCTTTAGAGCCTTAGGAACCTCCACTGCCTAGGACCGTTTGAATTTCTTCCTCATCTTCGCATCATCAGAGGAATTATGTTTATCATTTTTTTCCTAGTGTTCAATTTTGTTGTCCTGAACACCAAAACTTTGTAATGATTGTAAATCTGTACACTCGAGCACTTAGTGTTTGTGTTTGTGAATGTCAATAGTTAGTCAATAATTCCATACCTTCCCAAATTTTTGTGAGAAAATTATTCCCCCTTTTGTTCACTCGAGGACCAATTTTCATTCAGTCATGAGGGCATGATGAGTCACATTTTCTTGGGTTTCATCGATGAGGCCTCGTCAATGTGACCCCATTAATGTGGCCATTTCAACATGGGATTTGATGCATTAACGTGGCCTCATTGATGTAGTATCAATTTTTTTCCTATAAATACATGCTTACCCATTATGTTTATGGCATCTTTTATCATAGTTGTAGTGGAGCTCTTATAGTTTTCTTGCCTGAAAGTTAGAATATTTTTTTAAGTTCCTACAAAAGGAGTCAAAGCATGTACAGATCTTTATTCGAGCACTATTGTACCTGAGCACAGTATTATGTGTGAAAATAAAGATGAGCTTTCTGATAAACCTTATAGCACTTTGAAATAGATTAATTTTTTATTCATGCAGTTAAAGTTTTATGTAATTTTCTTAAATGCTTTAAGTAATTATGTAATTAATTAAGCTAAATTACATAGCAATTAACTAATCACATAAGTACGACCACTTTGAGCATATGCTTGGTGCTTGGTAATTCCAGTAACTTTTAATGTTTGGTAACCCAATAGCATTAAACATGTTCAGGATGCATACGAAAAGTGGGAACACATGCTTATTTTAGGATTAGTTAGGAGTAGCTAGTTAGATTAAATTAGCAATTTCATTATTTTGTATTCTTAGGCAAATTAAAACATAAAGCATAAAAATGATAAAAATTGTATGCCTCAGTTGCACTTAATCATACCTTTACATTTTACAAGTGTAATTGGGAAGATAATGATTGCAACGGTTAGTTTCACTTCATAGAGAGACCAATGTACTTAGAAGGTTGTAAGTCCATGGAATTTGACTGGATCACATGTGAATGCTTAGTGATTCATATAGTTGGGTGTAGGGTCCCCTTGCTGCTCATCAGAAATCTTGATAATGAAGATGAAGTACGACTTGCTAGAGCATTCAGAAATGCTGCAAGACTTCCTTATGTGTAATTGAAAACTTTCAATGATGTAGATGGTACTAATTATTTTGTAAGTTGATTAAAGGTACTTGACAAGGTTTTTATGTTAGAAGACAACAAATTAATTGAGGGCACCAATTTATAAATCTAGATTAGAAGGTATGACTTTAACTTTGTGGGAAAAAAGTCACAAAGTTATAAAAGGAAAAATGGTCAACCTGTCAAGGATTGATATTTAAAAAATCTTGATAGAGTTAAGAGATAATCATAAAGCTCAAATTTGTTCAACAAGGAGATAAATATTGCAAGTAGTTTTACATTAAATTTTTTGAAATATTTCATTTAGCTAAGGTAAATTGAAGGAAATATGAAGAAGCTTAAATCTTTCTTAGAAGACTCAAAATGACATATCAGTAGGAGTTGTCATTCTATGATCCTCAAACCCTTCATTAGACTTATGATTTGGCACTCAAGGTAGAAAGAAAGCTAAGTGGATTTGGAAGTATAAGTAAAAAATCTTTAAAGAGAAAGAATAAAGGATCCAAATCAAAAAATGAATCCAAATCAAAATATAAAGAAAAACATGGTAGTCATGATAAGAAGAAAGATAAAGATGATGAAAAGGACAAGGTTAAGAAGGAATAAAGCAAAGGAGATAAGGGTCGAGGCAACAACTCATCCAAGATTCAACACTAAAAATGTCAAAAGTGGGGACACAAGCATTGGGAATGTCCACCTTATAAGGCATCCAAGGGTAAGGATGTACAAACCATGGAGTAGAGGAAACATCCAACCAAGCTCTTCAAAGAGATAATCCTAATGCTCCCAAAAATTAAGCAAGTTTCTAAATTGAATTTTTATATATTTATATAAAATGTGAATAAAGGATACCATCCATCAAGATAATTCTTTTTTCTAATTACGACTAAATGTTTGCTTAGTGAGAAATGGATTCATATTTTGATTGATGAGGGGACCCAAGAAAATATTATTTCCTTTTGGTTAATTGCTAGATTATGTTTAGTGACAAATCCTCATTTTAGACCTTACAAGATGCATTGGTTGTCAAGAGACTTCTCTTAAGAGGTGAAAGGGAAATATGTCTTGAAGTTTAAAATTAGAACTTATCATGATATTGTGAAATGTGATGTACTATCAATTGATTGTGCTGATGTAATTCTTGGAAGGCCTTGGAATTTCGATAATGGTGCTCAATTTGATAAAGTAAGAAATGTATGAAGTGTAGTTAGATTAGATGGAATCCATGAGGTAATTCCTATGTCAGTTGAATAAGTGAGAAAGCAAAGTTCACTTGATGCTTCCTTAATTCTTCTTGGAAAGAGAGAATACATTAAAGAACATGATGAGGTTGGTTTTGATTTTGTGATTATATCAACTATTACTTTTAATCATGATGTTGGGCAAGTAGAAATTCAAGGATGTGTGCTACGCTTAAAGGAGCAATTTCCCAAAGTGCTTAATAGAAATTTGGATGAATTACCACTAATGAAAAATGTTCAATACCAAATTGATTTCATCCCTAGTGCTACCATTCCACATGAGAGGACATACTAGATGACACTGAATCAATGGATTGAATTGCAAAGGCAGGTAGAGGAGTTACTTGCAAATGGTTTCATGAGAAAGTCAACATCTCCTTATGTAGTTCTAGTAGTGCTTATGCCAAAGAAGAATATTGAATGATGGAAAATATGCATTGATTTTAGTGCTATGAATAGGATAACAGTGAGATATAGGTTTTTTATTATAAGCATGGATGATATCCTTAATATTCTTATCAATGCAAGGGTTTTCAATAAAATTGTTTTGAAGAGTAAGCACCATTAAATTTTGATCAGGCTTGGTGATGAGTGGAAGATAGTGTTTAATAGTTTTCAAGATATCAGATGGATTGTTTGTGTGGTTGGTGATTCTATTTGGTCTCACAAATGTCCTTAGTACATTCATGAGAGTAATGCATGATTTCCTCAAGGATTTGATTGGTAAGTATTGTATTTTCTTTTTGATGATAGTTTGATATACAAATCTAACGAGGAAGAGCACTTGGATAACTTGAGGAGAGTGTGTCTTATGTTGTAGAAGATACATTTGGTGATCAATGTAAAGAAGAGCCACTTCTTCAATAGCGAGATCATATATTTGGGACATGTGATTTCTAAAAATCAAATATGAATGAAAGCTATCATGGTGAAGGCTATTAGAGGCTAGCTAAATGCTAGAAAAATTGGAGAGGTAAGATTATTTCTTGGTTAGCAAGTTTTTATAGAAGGTTCATTAAAAATTTTAGTGGTATTACATGTCCTATAATTACTTTTCTTAAGAAGAATCAAGAATATAGGTGGGATGAGGAGGCCCAAAGGAGTTTTGACTTGTTGAAAGAAAAAATAACTAGTGAATGAGTGCTTACAATACTTGATTTCCAAAAGCTTTTTTAGGTGAAGGTGGATGCAAGTGGATTTGCCATTGGAGGGGTACTTTCACAAGAAGGAAGACATGTTTCTTTCTTTTTAGAGAAGTTGAATGAGTTGAGGTGGAAATATAGCTATATGAAATGGAATTGTACACTATTCTTCAAGAAAGCAAGCATTGGAAGCATTACGTATTGTCCAAGGGGTTCACTTTGCTAATTGATCATAAAGCACATCAATTTTTTAATTCCTAAAAGAAGTTGAGTTAGAAATACATGAAGTGGATGGTACAAGTATAGGAGTTCAATTTTGTGCTTAATCATAAGAGTGGGAAAGCCAATGTGGTCTTAGATGCTTTGTCTAGTGTGCATATGGTGAATTTTACCATGCCTCATATGGAAGGGATGAATGATTTTGCCAATTTATATGAATATGATTCAAATTTTGGATAGCTTTGGAGAAGTCTCAAAGAATCTTTGTTTAGTAAGATAGAAAAATGGAGGGACTATCATGTTTAGGATGAACTGCTATTCAATAATAAGAAGGTTTTGTATTTCTAGTTGTGACTTTAGAAGGAAATTTTTGGTTGAAAAACATTATGGTGGTATGGTAGGTAACATGAGTAGAGATAAGACATTGAAGCTTGTTATTTTTGACTTGGAATGACCTCTAAAGTCTCCAAATTTATGAATGACTATTTGACATGTTAAAAATTCAAGGAAGGTAAAGAAGATAATGGACATTATATGCCTTTACTAATTCCCAAGGCTTCTTAGGAAAATGTATCAATGGACTTTATGAGTGGGATTACATGGACCACAAGTGGAAATGATGCTATCTTTATTGTGTGGATAGATTCTCCAAGATGGAACATTTCATTTCAGGCAAAAAGGTGATTGATGCATCTCATGTTGTAAATTTATTTTTCTAGCATGTTGTATAGTTGCATGAGATTTCTTTCAATATTATTAGTCATAGAGACTTCAAGTTTACTAGTCATTTTTTGAAGTTCCTTTGGAAGATTTTAGAAATAAAGTTGAATTTTTCTAGTGTGCATCATCCATAGTCTAATGGTTAAATTAAAGTGTTCAATTAATCTTTGCTCAATATTTTAAGGTATTTGTATAAAGGATAACCCAATGGGTTGGAGAAATTGTTGTGTCATGCCATGTTTTTCTATAATAAGATCTGTTATGTTATCATTGGAAAGATCCAATTTCAGGTTAATTATATTTTTGTCCAAAGATGGTGGACAATGTATGCCAATTCTATACAAGAGATGAAGGATCTTCATGCTCAAGTAAAGGAGAGGAAGGTAAAAGAAAGAGTTCTAAAGAGGAATAAGGATAAGAGGAAGTCAAATTTGATGTTGGGCATCTTATTTGGATCCACTTAAAGAAGAATATTTTAAGAGGTATAAACTTCTCAAAATTGAAGACCAAGAAGATGTGTCCTTTCAAGATAAAAATAATAATAATAATGCTCTTGAGTTTGTCTTACCAAATGATTTGGGTATGTCTTTTTTTTTAATGTTATAGATCTTATGCAGTACCATGGAATAGTATATGATGAAATATTATAGGATAGCATTGATGAGTTGAAAGGGGCTATTGATAACTCTAAGCCTTCATAAGAGAGGAAGGAAATCATACTCAAGAAGAGAGAAGCTTCTAGTACTTGTGAAATAACTAGCCATAAGTACCTAATCCATTGGAAGGATTAAACTATTGATGATGTCGTATGGGTTCAGGAGACTAAATTTGTTGAGTGAGGGATCACTTCTATTCCTACGTCCTTGTTCACTTGAGTTCACTTTTTGAAGGGTGGGGAGAGCTAGTGTAGGAACACCTCTTCCAAACCTATTTTCATTCCTACAGATAAAAGAGTAAAGGTTTTAGACAACTTGAAATATGTTTGGACCTTTGTAGATGTTTTTCTAGAGAGCTAAGATGTAACATGAGATGTCTTGATGACCTAGAAGATGTTTTTTCTAAGACCTTAGGTGTCAAAGGAGACATTTTCCTAGTAGTATAGAAGTCTTAACCCAAAAGGTGGGTTAACAAAGGAGATGTCTTCCCCATAGTGTAGATGTCTTTCCAAAGATGTATCGTCTCTAGATGAGATATCTTACCCTCCATGTAAATGTCTTGCCTACATGATAAATTTATTAAAAAGATGTCTTGTCAAGCATGTAGATGTTTTTTTGGTCATGGAAAGCTCCAATGTAGCAGTTCCAAGATGGAAAATAATCGAGAATGTTAAGTTCAATATAGGAAAGATTTCATAGGGTATTAGCTTTTTTTTATAAATATTTAATTTCGATTAAATTATTTAACATGAGAGTTTTAAGAGAGATTGGATAAGAGTGATGTGCATAATGCTGAACATCTTGTTGGTTATGATGTATCCAAGGAAGAGAATGAACTTGGGATGTGCTCTTATCTATTTTTAAATTATAGAAAGTCCTCAACATAAGACACTATTAGACTCAAGTTTAGACTTAAACCTCATCTCATAAGAAATATAAAAATTCTAAAACCTATTCTTGATAAGGAAAATCAATATCTAATTAAAGGTTGTAGACTAGTTTATCATTATTTCCTTGGGATAGGCTAATGATGTGGTGACTATCGATGAGTGGCGAGGTACCCCTACATTCAACCATACGAATACGAGCATTTTCATGCACGATCCGGTCGAACTTTGTAGATAGACTAGTTGTGGCACCTAGACAGTTAGCCTTAGGTCGCAGTTTGCTGTCTTCCCACCTGGACTAGTGTTATCTTTGTCATGTATGGTTTAGTCCAGAGTGAAGTGTATGATGTGTTTTCTAATCTAATGCTACTCCTAAAGGCAATGGAAAGTAATATTAACTAAGCTAGGAGAGAAGGGCGAGAGAATCTAAGCTAGACTAACTATGATGAGCATCCGTTCCTTGATTATCTGTACACATCTTGGACTTTGTGCATGACTACCACTGGGTAAGCTACTGGGTTACAAAGTAGTCACACTTAAATGCTCGTAATCAAGTCGTACTCATTTCGCGTTTAACATGAGTTTAAGGGTGAGAAGAGATCAACTAGGAAAGCAGTAAATAACAATTAAGTAAATAATTAAACTAAGTGAATGTTGCAATGATGAAGTAATCTCGATCTTTATTTCCAATCATGTGTGTGTCCAAGTACATCACACTCGAATAAGGATGCTGTACAATTACAATCACCACACTGCAGGCATACACTAGAAAATAATTCTATCTCTGGAGGGATAAAATTGCCAGAGTTTTGCTAAGGGACTAAAATAGATGGAGAAACAAGGGAGAACTACCTATTATTTATAGAATTGGTGGTGGGTTGTGATATCGCGTACGTGATATCGCGAAGGATGCGATATCATGGCAGATGCGATATCGTGGCCCATGCGATATCGCGTCCCATCATACCCCCATGACTGAATAAAAACTCATCCTCAAGTTTCTTACAAAATATTGGAAGGTATGGGATTATTGACTGACTGGAACTAATGGTGAATGGGATGACATGTGAACGGATCATCATTACAGAACAAGACAAAACTGGTGTTCATGACAACAAGAGTGAACACCTTATACATTTGACATCAGGCCTTATTTGGCAGCTGAGAGAGAAGACAGAAGAGAGAAGAAGTCTGCTGCTGCCAATGCCATGATTGCACCTTTCATTGTCTATTCATAAGCGCACCATTGATCTTGCTCCTTGCATAGCTGCTTTCAATGTTGCTCCATTCCAAGTGTTCTCTCCAGATCCAATCCATTGTTGCATGATCGCCATCTGCACATACAACACAATCTTATATTAGTAAGGGTGAATGAATTTCAATGCAGTTGATACCTTGCTTCGGTGAAAGGTCCATTGGCTAGGTTGTGGTATGGCTGATACGGGTCTGGAGATATAATAGTGGTAACTACCGAAGGTGTAGGGGTTAGGAGAAAATTGAAAAAATTGGGTTAGGACCCCTGATGAGTGGCGAGGTACCCCTACACTCAACCATACAAAATGAGCGTAGCACGCACGATCCGGTCGAACTCCGCAGACTAAATGCCTACACACCCCATGGAACACTTGGGGTTAATTATTCATTATCTTCCCAGACTTACTTGTAGTTGTCACGGTGTATGGTTAAGTAAGTCTGAGGTATATGATTTTTATAGCTTTTATGTGTTTTTCTCCTATGCTATTGAGGTGAAGGGTTGAGAAACTAGCTAACTAGGGACTAAATCTAAATTAACTAGCATCAACATCCATTCCCACTTACCGTACACACCCTGAACCGATGCAACTATGGCTACCAAATGCTAATCGTTACTAGGATCACCACACGTAACACATGTGCTCGAAGTGGTCATACTGAGGCACCTAACTAGGAGGAAAGGATGAGAGAATCTAATGAGCCTAAGTGCGATGAGCAGCCGATTCCTTGACTAACCGTACACATCGGGGTGTTCGACTACCACTGGGATTACCAAGTGTAGATCCTGGAATACATAACTAGGTTACCAAGTAGTCACACTAGATGCTCGTAATCAAGTCGTACTCATATCGCATGTGACGAGCAGCCGATTCCTTGACTAACCGTACACATCCTTAGATGCTCGTAATCAAGTCGTACTTGTACCACATTACTAGGAAAGCAGTAAATAACATTAAATAAAATCCTAATCCATGCACTGCAAGGTTTATCCAATCAAGTTCATCTTTATTGCCATACACAACTTGTGTTCAGGTACAATGTTGCTCGAACAAAGATTCGTTCACTCTAGGACTCCTACTGTGGGCACATGAAAAATAATCTATCTCTGGAGTGATCAAACTGCCAGAGTTTCCCTACTTCTAGACCATGATGGGAAATAAGGGGAGTGCCACCTCTTATTTATAGATTTGGCAAGGGACCACGATATCGCGTACACGATATCGTAGGGGATGATGCGATATCGCGTATGTGATATCACATGGGATGCGATATCGTGACGACTGCGANGCGATATCGCGTACGCGATATCGCGGTGCATGTGATATCGTGTCTCATCAACCCCCATGACTAAGAGTGAACCTCTGGTAGCGATAGAATGGAAAGAGAAAAGGAATAAGAAAGATGGATAAAAAGAGACAACTTTAATGTTGATGAAATGGATTTCAAGATGGAAATGAACAAAATAGAGTGGATTGCAAAAATGTGAAGGGAAAGAATTTAACTGGTGTACCAAATAGGAATGGTAGTGGATCCTCCCCAAAGCAGGCTCATGCCCTTAATGCCCTGACAAACCCACATTCAAAGAGTCCATAGGCTCTAGGAATGTCATTTGGAATAAGAGTTAAAGTCTTAACCGCAAGAATTTACCAACAAGAAAATAACGCATCAACCAAAATATATACTAATGATACAACCGACAACGAGGTGAACAATGGAGAGAAGGATGGAGAGAAGAGAATGAAATGGAATCCCAAGAATAAGGTGGTGTACAGCCCCTTGTGTATTTCATGGTTAATGTGACTTAGTAGATCCCATTCCAAGTTTGGCCTCAACAAACCACATCTAGTGACTTTGCATTAATACATTCAGCCAACCCATCCTCTTAAAGTAACAAGAATGCATCCTCCAAAGAGCCACCACCATTTCGATGAAACAAAAGAGAAGAGAATGGGAAGTAAGAAGGGCCTTAGTTAGAGGGAACATTTTTATTTTAGTTCCATAACTAGTTCTTGTAGCCCAAATGATTATTTTGTATAAGGGGTGTGCTTTGAATTCTCACTATTTTTTTTTGATTTTTTTTGTTTTATGTGTTTATGTGTGAGAACCACACCATGCAAAGACTTTGTTATTTTTATTAGCTCAGCTTCTTGATAGTTAAGTAATGTCAAAACGGTAAGAAAACTCAAGAAGAAAACATCCAAGCACCCAAGAGAATGGCTAACAAAAATGCATCAAGTTCCCTTGAAGTCACACCCTTTTCAATCCTTGAGTCCTTCCTTAGTTTGGGAAATGCCCAGTCATCGATTTGTTGATAGTTCTTATTTAGAAAGGGACTGTACATTTCCAAGCCAAGAGAGACCATAGAAATTTGTGGATGTATGGATGAAGTGGACTCATTGCTTGTCATATCATAAGAACCATACCTTAGTATTAACATTGTAACTTAAAGGTAAAAACCAAACATTAGCAATTGATAGGAAAATAGTTCATACCATCATGAAGAACACTTATTAAATGACAAACTTACAAGATGGATAACACCTACACACATACGCACAAAATGAAAAAGTATAACGATGTTGTAAAACAAAAACAAGAAAAGTTAAAGAAATTTGTAAAACAAAAATATGCAAAACAAAAATGTGTAAAAAAAAAAAAACATGTAAGAAAAAAAATGTGTAAAACAAAAATTCTAAAAATAATTGAGGGCCCTGAATGATCAGCATAGGTGGCCATCTCCCCCATAACTAAATGGAAAGGGAGAGATCCAAAATAATGAATGCCTATTTGAATTTCTTAGAAGTGTCCAACTTCTCTGGATTGATGTTTTCAGGTTAAGGGATGGAAGTTGGCGACGTTCATATTCCAATGTATTTATGCTTTTGTTGTGGTTGCAGGTTGTTCCCCCAGTTTGTTCCATGCATGTTGATGGGCTGCTCTCTTGATCAGCTGTCAACCACTGGGTGTTCTCTTGTTGTGTGGTTGCTACATACAGGCACCTTTGTATGTTATCCTCTCGTGCACACCGGTTACATGCAGGAAATGCTGAGCATTCCTCCATGTCATCACCCTCAAAGTCACTGTATGTGATGCATGGAACTTTCTTCTTCTCGATCTTTCCATAAATGTTCATCTTAGATATTTCCAAGGAAAGATTGTGGATTCCTAGGCATGCATCTATTGTACTCAACCATGCCATTCCCATTATAATTGGGAAGTCCCCTTTGTTGCTATTGACTTCTATCACCAGGAAATCAGTTGGGTATAACCAACCACACACAGTGGTAATGATGTCCTCCACCAATCCCAAGGGAATGGTGATAGATTGGTCAACCAGCTCTAGTTGAATATTGCTCTTCTTAAGTGGAAGTAGGTTCTAGGCTTTATACATTTCTCGTGAGATTAAGTTGACTCCAGAACTTGAGTCAAGAAGAGCCTTATGAGGTTCGTTCCTAGTGACTTGGAGGTAGATTAAGGGACTTCTAGGGTCAGAGAGTTTCCTGGGAAGGTGGACTACCTTGATCCAGTCAGTAATGGTATGTGTTAACATAATCATATGCGTTGAGCTCTATTGTTAGTTTGAAGGGAGCTCCGAAGCCTTATTTGTTGGAGGAGTGGTCACAGACTCAACCACTTGTGGTTGTGAGAGCTTGTTTGGGATTTTGATTTTGAAGAAAGATCTTCTCTTCTTTTGGTTGTCAAAACTAGCAACGGGTCGAAGGTTTATAGCTCTTGTAGCATTACATTGCTATGGTTGAGTGGGGAGTTCCCCTTGCATTGTTGGAGCGGGTGGTAGTGGAACTACCGACGTAAGAGTGGTGGATGGATTCGGAGGATGGTATGTATATGGTGTGTCTCCCGGAGGATAAGGAGTCCTAAAATACTTCTAAACTTGGTAGTGACATTGTAGGGTTGCATGACCCATAGAGTCACTTGGAGAAACTAGCTACTGCACATAATAGCCATATGGGTCTGGTTGCTGGTAAGGGTATTGTTGTCTAGGCGATGGCATCCCCCATGACTGTGGGTGTTGCCACTGTTGGTGTTGCTTGATAGGTTGTGATGGAATTCCACTTGGATAATATGTTAATGGTTGGTGGAACTGCCTTGGGTTACCTTGGGGATAAGGTAACCTCCGGGGTGCTTGCTGTTTGTTAAGTCTTGGGTTGAGTGCATACACCCTAGACTCTTGCAGATGTGAGATGATTGGACAACATCCCTTAGGATGGTCATATTAGCAGATCTCACATCCACCATCATTTTTCGTGTCCGAATCCACAACATCATTGGCGATAGTCATTTTTCCCTTACCCTTGTCACGTGCATGGCTTGAATCTCTCCACTTTTTCTTGTCATGGTCACTACTTCATTCCTTCTTAGACTCCTCTACGATTTTCAAGACAAGTCCAAGTCTACTATTTAAGGAGTCCTGTATCTGATCTACCTTTGCCACCACTTTCATTGTNTCTGATAATCTCCTTTCGGCATATGTCCCAAGGGTTCTCCTAGTTTCATGTCTTAGCCCATCTACGAGGTGGCGTAGTTGATCCTGTTGTGCGTAACCATGACCCGAGCAACGATGTAGCAATGCATAATATTGGCCCATGGCAGCATCCAAGGGTTCGTGATTACCCTACTTCCATCCTTGGATCTACTTACGCAAGTTGGACACTCTGGAGTACGTTTGGTATTTATCATTGAACAATTCTAACATCGTACTCCACCTTCTAATGGTTTGCAGTTCAAGGACCGATACCAACTTTTCGCTTCTTTAATGAGTGTCCTAGGAAACAACTTTAATTTCTGCCACTCGTTTTCAATATTTTGCAAGGCGTAGGCATTGTGGAATGCTTGTAAGTGATTTTGCGAATCAGCATTGTATCCCCCTTCGAAGCGTTGGATATTGTTCATATCTAGTCTCTTGATCTGACTATCTTTTTGATGCCTTGTAGGTATTCTCACTGCCTTCGTAATATCTAACATACTTCAGGTGGCAAGTAGGGGTTCATCATGATCATCTCTCTCATGATGTCTATGATGCCTACGTGGTTCCTTACTTTCCCTTCTACCATGCCTAGACTCTCTAGATTTCCCTCGTCCTCGCTCTTGACTCTCTCATCGAGGTCTCTTATTTTGCTTACTTTTATCCTCACCGTTGTGATCCTTGTGACTGCATCTTGATGTGGAAGGAGAGGGTGAATGATGTGATGAAGGGGAAGAAGAAGGGGAACGATCGCCATGATGATGTTTCTTACCTTCTCTTCGGTGACTATGGCCCCGATCGTGATGATGATTCGAATGCCTATCCTTGTCATGTGTTTTTGTTCCCTCAGTGAACACTTGGTGTTCATGGGGATCAGAACCAGGATTGTGTATCGTGGAGCATAGGTTTTGATACCCCACCTCCTCACTATTGTTAGGAGGAGGAACATCATTTGATGGAGAACCTGTTATAATTGGTTCATTATCTCCAATTTCTCTTAGAATGCGTGGGACCACTTTGCCCTTCAACAATGTATGGTGGCTCTCCTGCCGCGAGTCCCTTAGACATTGCGCTACTGTGGGACGGGAGTCCCTTGTGTCGAAATCACCTACAATGTATTCAATGTATAGCTGTGTCATGCCTATCTATGCAAGAGCATGAAGAAGCATGTTAGGGACTACCCGATCTGGAGGTAACACTATGTTACCTTGCAAATCTCACCAACGCAATTGTTCATCCTGATGGAGGATAAAAGTAAAATTGGGTATATACTCATCGTGATGAGTATATACCACCCGATACTATTAAGGAACTAGTGGTTCTCAGTTATGCATGTTAGACTGCCGACTGTTTCTTGTATGATCCCTAGGTGGTAAAGTGCTCTAATGAGAAGAAGAAGAAAACATTATGTCTTATTCGATGTGTTGATTAACCGTTATTTAATTTTTCATTTAATTAACCTGAAGGATTTGTTTAAGCTCCCAATGATGTGAGTGATCTCCTATGTTCTACTTAGCACACAAACACTTAGTCCCCGACAACAGCACCAATGATGAGTGGCAAGGTACCCCTACACTCAACCATACGAATATGAGCATTTTCATGCGTGATCCGGTCGAACTCCACAGACATACTAGTTGTGGCACCTAGACAATTAGCCTTAGGTCGCAGTTCGCTATCTTCCCACCTAGACTAGTATTATCTTTGTCACGTATGATTTAGTCCAGAGTGAGGTGTATGATGTGTTTTCTAATCTAATGCTACTCTTGAAGGCAATGGAAAGTAATATTAACTAAGCTAGGAGAGAAGGGCGAGAGAATCTAAGCTAGCCTAAGTGTGATGAGCATCCGTTCCTTGATTATCCGTACACATCTTGGACTTCGTGCATGACTACCACTGGGATTACCAAGTGCAGATCCTAGGTACGCTACTGGGTTACCAAGCAGTCACACTTAAATGCTCGTAATTAAGTCGTACTCATTTCGCGTTTAACAGGATTTTAAGGGTGAGAAGAGATTAACTAGGAAAGCAGTAAATAACAATTAAGTAAATAATTAAACTAAGTGAATGTTGCAATGATGAAGTAATCTTGATCTTTATTTCCAATCATGTGTGTGTCCAAGTACATCACACTCGAATAAGGATTCCGTACAATTACAATCACCACACTGCGAGCATACATTGGAAAATAATTCTATCACCACACTGCGAGCATACACTGGAAAATAATTCTATCTCTGGAGGGATAAAACTGCCAGAGTTTTGCTAAGGGACTAAACTAGATGGAGAAACAAGGGAGAGCTACCTCTTATTTATAGAATTGGCGGCGGGCTGCAATATCATGTACACGATATCTCGGGGGACGCGATATCGCGGTGGATGCGATATCGTGGCCCATGCAATATTGCGTCCCATCAACTATCATTAGTAGGTGATCATATCTAGTTAATTTCCTAGTAATCCATATGGGCAACAACAAACGAGAATTTCCCATAATTTAGGGAAGAGCAAGAATTAGCACCATTAATGTTAAGCTAGATATCAAAGATCCTTTTTTAGAGATTGTCATGGAAAATGATCATCATATTGGGAAGTAGAAATGTGTAACATCCCTACTCTAGATGTACCTTACCCCTTGGTATGTTTATGGTTTGAAATCTTGTGTCTTATTTTCTAACCTATGTTTATGCTTATTAATCCCTTTTCTTATGTTGACTATGCTTTTGAGATTTGAGCTATATATATAGTCACATCCTTTTTAATGATCTTTTATTTTTAGATATATTATAAGTTTTTATTTTTCTTTTAATTTTATTTTATTTGAATGTTTCTCCATATTTTTAATACTTTTATATTTTTATTAATTTTCATATTTCTATATTTTTAGTATTTTGAGATTTTTCTTTTAATTTGGTAATGAGTCATCTAGTGGCATTTTATAACTGGATTATTAGCCCTAAATTTGAGGAGTGTTTTATATGCCCTATGTTTATTGTCTAGCATGTTTTGTAGAGGTTCTTTGTCTTCCAAGATGCATCCTTATCCTCTTGGGTCACACTCCAAGGTTGTATGCATGATTCCAAGCTCTCTAGGATGATTTTGACTTTCTTTGAATGTCCTAGGATCTCTTTCAACATGTTTCATTAGATTCTAGCTTGTACTTGAAATCAAAGTGCAAAGTGTTATGCTGGAGGAGGTATGCTAACTACCCTACATTAGTGTAGGGACATTGAGGCACCTTCTTGATAGGTCTAGTTTGCCTAACTTTGTCTCTTGTATACCCATGATCAATTTGGGTTGTGTTAATGAGCCTCTATTAATGCCTAGGAACTAATAAATCTCTTTCATTTACATGCAAAAACTATACTTGGAGTGATCACACTTAATAACTTAATTTGGAATATTTTTATATAGCTTTTGGCATCTAGTTTTGTATAAAGAGCTCCTCCTCCCTCGGGTAAGTTGATTTTTTTCCTTATTTTATGTGTCTTTTGAATCATTGCTTTCATAAGTGCAGATAGAATCTCTTAGAGTGCTAGGATGCTTATGTAGCTTAGAATCATTTGGTCAATGTAGAATCTAATTTTTTCATGGTGAATAAAACTTATGATTTATCCTTATTCCACCATTGATGTCTTAAATATTAAAATGTTAAAAAATTTATAAAACATTAAAAAATAAAAATGTTTATTTAATGCTCATTTTCTTAAGCTGCAATGATTCATCCTTATCCAAAGAAGTCATGACTATATAGCATGGTGTTGGGCCATTGAGGTTGTGGCTAAGAGCTATTTTATTGGCATTCCATGTGTAGTGTTATACCTATTTGCAAGAGGGATTGCAACATAAGCATTACATCTACTCCCAAGGGGGATTGCATTGCATGTTTGTTTATTGTTGGTTTATTTCTTATAATTATAAAATCAATAAAAATTTATAAAACATAAAATTTTAAATATTTTTTTCTTTATCCTTACTATGACAACATGGGTTTTAATTATACCATATGCATTATATTATCTTTTATGTTTCTTAAATATAATGATATATGTGAGCCTTCTTAGCAATACACTCAACATCATCCTCAAAGCTTATGGTTAGATTGCACTACAATTTGTATGATGTATCCCATTGGTCCAAAACTAGTGGGACTCCTATCATTAACATAATTTTTGGGAAGGGGATTAGTGAATTGCTTGGAAATACTTGTACATTCTTGATTTTAACTTTTATTCAAATCAAGTATGTGCTTTTCATGTTATGTGTAGGTTATAAACATAAACAAGAAGGCATAGAGTGCCAAGACTCCATCAAATACTTTTGGAAATGCATTGAAAGGAAGAATGACTTTTATCACCTTTGAGCATTCAAAGGATAAGATCCTTTCACCAATTATGTTGGATTATCATCAAGATGATCAAGAAAGATGAAGAGATGCTCATGGATGGTTCTCTAGGGATCTAGTTATGGTTGCACTAGATGACCTTAAAGATGTCTTGCTCAACATCGAGATAGAGGATGAACTTGTAGCATACAAAGCTCAAGAATCTTTATATGACCAATATGAGCCTTTATACATGTAAGATCTTCTGGATTGAATGGTAGAGGAAAAGGCTAATCATATCTTGTTATCTACTTATTTAGATGGAGAGTAAGAAGCTAAAGCAAACAACAGGGATAAAGGACCATATTGTGAAATTTCAGGCATTTATGGAGTAGGGATTAAGTCTTTGATCTCTACTACATAACTAAAGGGTAATTAGCTAAAGCAAATTGCTTTGTTGTAGATAAGGTAGGTAGCCCTTATATGGAGCTCAATTTAAGAATCAGAGATTTTTATTCAAGTCTTAAATGAAACTTATGAGCTTAACAAAGCCTAGTTCTCTATCTTAGAGTTATATTCATATCCCTATTATGTTGATGGTAATGCAACAATATCCACTTTCATGGAATGAAAAAAGACTTGAATTATTAGATTTACTTCTTTGCATGATATCCCACAATTTTCATTGATATAGTCATGCGATGAGAATGAGCTAAGATTTACCACATCATATTGATGTATGAAAAACAATCTCTAATTGGAGGTAAATTTTAGGGGAAGTTTCAGTAGAGATTTTGTGAAGATTAAAGTCTTTTTGAACAAATTTATTTTTGGACCAAAATGATTTAAAGCTAAGTAAAAAATACCAAAATATTCTGTTCTATTGATCATATAAGCTCATGAAGTTGTAGTTAGTACAAGGAGCTAGGGTTTCAAATTAAATCTAACATCAGGTAGAACAATTGAATTAGATATCAAGGACAAAACTTGTACAAGTTTGACTTGGCTTAAACTTACACTCTTTCTATTTGTTAGTTAAGATGAGACCATTGAAAATTGATTTACAGAGCTTAAAGACCAGTTTCATCTCAATATGGGATTAGCATTAGCATAAATAGTTGAGTGCAAAAAGAAAGCCTATCATTTTAGGAAAAGGGGCTTGATCCTAGGCTGATTTAATTCTTTGAATCAGTTAAATGATAGGAGTATGACAATAGAATCAAAGATTAGCTTTACAAAGGTTTTCAACAATTATTTTGAAGGAAGAATTTCTTAAGAACACTTTTTGGATCAAGAACTTAGAAGGGAGGTTGAATAAGTTCCCTAATTTAAATTACTGTACCCACCAAAATAAAAGATAAATTTTACATGGTTCCCCAACTTGGTTATGTCCACACTTGGAGGGTCAAATGCGTGCACACCTCTAGACTTTGTTTCTTTAAAATGTGGTTTAAAAGATATCACAACCTTTACAATATTTGAGCTCCACTCTAAAGTGTTTCATTGTTGTGAAAACACTCAACTCTACAAGGTCCCAACAAGCTCAAAATGTGGTTTGAAGGGAACCACACCCTGTATAAGCTCTAAGCTTTACATCGAAGTGTTTTGTTGCTGCAAAACCACTCAATCCCACAGGGTCCCAACAAGCTCAATACAAATGCCTTCTCGCAAGAAGCACATAAACCCTGTAGGGAAATAAGAAAAAGAAAAGATATAAGGGAAGAATGTAACTACAATTACAAGTCCTTGTCATTGAAGATCAATTCAAGATACAATTAACATACATCCAAGCAAATGATGTGATAATGAAGGATAGGAGTACAAGAGCATAGATTAGACAATGATTACTTCAATGTTGACAACGCTTGCACAATTCTCAAGAATTTGATGTCTTCTTCTAGCTTAAGAGTTTCTAAAAATGTTTCAAAGTTCATGTAATGGCTACTCAATGGCTAGTGTAGATGTCTCCTTTGAAGTTGGGACATCTACCTAAGATCTGCTTTAATTCTGGAGAGATGTCTCATTTTGAAGTGGGACATCTCTTAAGAGACATTTTCTTTTATATGGAGACATATATTGTTTCTTAGAGACATCTTCCTATGATCACTTTCTTCTCAACAGAGACATCTACTATTTCTTGGAGATGTCTTCTTAACTCTTGAACTTTGGTTCCTGAGGCTTTCTCTTGTTAATTTGGCTTCTTCTCAACTCTTTGGAGCATCTTCATTTGGTTTGTAGCCTTTGGTTTTAGTTCATGCTCATTCATACTCTCATGTTAACTCATTGGATCTTCACTTTATCAATTTTTTGTAGATCTTCTTTTCCCTAAGTCCTTAGTCCTAATGTGAAGTTCTTGTTCATGTCTTGTACACACATTCTCTACAACAAACATTCTTTGTTCTCCATTTTCCTTAAGGTTTTGACATACCAAAAGGTCAACACACTTGTTGTGTTAGCTCATAGAACCAAAAATAGGCTCTATAAGATGATTTTCCTTGAATTAGGTTCACAGGATTAAAGCATAAGGAAAGACTAAAATTAGCTTTATGTATATCCCATGTGACATGTAAGCTATCGTGTAAAGTATGTTAGT
The DNA here is from genome assembly GCA_015680685.1 of Gnetum montanum. Lineage (NCBI taxonomy): Eukaryota > Viridiplantae > Streptophyta > Gnetopsida > Gnetales > Gnetaceae > Gnetum > Gnetum montanum. The sequence goes on along the minus strand of MNCI01036774.1, from coordinate 303,526 downwards.
TGAACCAAGAACTAGTTCTACAAAAAAGTGGAAAGAATGGTTCTACCAAGTCATCTCTATTTAGATGGGAAGGTTTTTGAGGTTGAAGAATCATTCCATGAAAGAGCTATATAAATAAGCTCTTAATTCATCTCCACTTTCATGGGTTAGCATTAACACGTAGGAGTTTGATTATGTGGTTTGTAGAACCAAAATCCAGTTCTACGGGTAAGGACAAAATTGGTTCTATTATCTTAGCTTCTATGTCATAATTCAAAGAAAGAGCTCGAAATGAGGTGTTATATGTAGAACTAGGAAATGACTATACAAGAAACATACTTTTTGGTTCTATCATGTTAGCTTCATTATGTGGCAAAGGATTTGTAGAGGCAAAAAATGATTTCTTAAAAAGGCTCTACAAACAAAGAAGTACATAAAAGCTATTAATAGACATTATGTAGTTGCTTTTGCTTTGATAAATTAACAATTAAGGTAACGTCATGTATTGTGATGTGGAAGCTCAATTACTAGATCATAGAACCAAAATCTAGTTCTATGAGTAAGCGCAAAAGTAGCTCTACCATGTTAGCTTTGAAGAAAAAGCATCACTTGTAGAGCTAAAATTTGGTTCTACAAGCAAGCATAAAAATGGTTCTACCACATCAGCTTGTAGAACCAGTATATAAAGCTAAAACTCAACCCTACAAAGAAGTCTAAAATTGGCTCTACCATGTTAGTTCCTAAAACGTCACCATATTCATAAATTTGAAATTGGTATAGAAAGGAAGCTTTAGAGGAGCTTTTCCATGTTAGTGTTTACGTATTGTGAGTTTGTAGAATAAAAAAAATGGCTCTACGAAATGGTTCTACAAATAGCTAAACTATTTTCAAAGGATGCATTGGAAATTTTTAAAAGACACTCAATCATGACATTCACATCAACTCGTAAAACCATCTTATGAATTTGAAATTTAGCTTTACAAACGGGCTTGAAAATTAGTTCTATGAACCACGTTAGCTTTGGGAAATTAATGAGCTCATAAAGATGGCCCTTGAGAAAACTTTGCCATGTCAGCCTCTATATAATGCTAGTTTGTAGGACCAACATTTGGTTCTGCAAAGAAAAGTCAAAATGTTTATACAAGCCATGATGAATAGAGCTTATCTTAGACCCATCAAGAATTGAGCACATGTGCCTTATGTTTTTAATCTACCTGAGCAAGTTATGAAGAGCATGGTGCAACATGAAGAACTAAAAATTGGTTTTGCAAAGAAGCTTGAATTCATTCTACCATGTTAGCTTCCTTGTAGAACGAGTTCATGGAGCACAAAAATGATTTTATGAACAAGCTTTGAAATGGTTCTATGAATACATTTCAAAAGCTAGCCTTGACAATGGTTTGCTACGTCAATATAGACGGAATTAAAATACTAAAAGAAACTTATTGGTAAAACCAAAGAATGGTTCTACAAATTATACCCTTTTTCACAAGCCACATTAGCTTTAGAAAGTTAGTAAGTTTGTCAAGTTGAAAGAGTCAACTCTAAAAATGGGCTTTAGAGAATCCTTGCCACATTAGCTTATATATTTAGTGTAGGTTCATAGAACTAAAAATTTGGTTCTACAAATAAAAGCTCTAATGGTTTACTAGCCACATTAGGATAAGCTTTTAATGAAGTAGCTCAAATAAATTAAAGCTCACAACTTGTGGCAAGAACCAAGTTGAATAACTTGTCTCCAAGTGAACAAATTAAAAAATAAGGCTCTAAGTATGAATGAGTGGAATCAGAGTAGATTTTAAAAGTGCATCCATTAATAGTTAGAGCTAAGAACTAAGATTGAGCTACCATTAGAGGAGCATTGCCAAAGTTTTCTTGTAAATCATTAGAAAGTTAGCCAAAATGTCTCACAAGGAGAAAGAAGAGACACCTTAAAAATTCCAAGAAATGGTTTAATTTAAATATTTATTAGCTTCAATAACGGATCAATGTTGTGAGGCTATAGCTAAAAGTAGAGGAGACATATTTATTCAAGTTTGAAGAAGAGCATGATTTAATAGAATAATCAAGTTTTTAATCTATACAATCAATGAAAGAATGATAAGAGATTTATGAGAAAATAGGGCTCCATAAGCCTAGCTTCAGGCCTAGGGAGAACCTCATTAGAGATGTTTTGAATCACCTAATAGTAAAAAAATTTTATGAAAAGAATAAGCTATGATTTAGGGGAAATACAGAGTGCTATATTAATATTAGCATCAAGAAGGCATATGAGTTTTATGGAATTATAGAGCAAGATATTGTTGAGACAAAAGCTTGTCATTTCAATAAGGAAGTATTGAGTGATAAGTTTTGGAGCCACCTTGAATTTGGGAGAACCATCAAGCTACCATTGACTAGTCTAGCGAAGGCATGGGGATATAGGAACGTCATTTCAAAGACTTTAGAGCTCAAGTTCCCTCATAGGATTTTCATTTTAGCTTTAAATTTTTATTCTAGCGACAAAATTAATTTAGTTACCAATTATCATGTTTGGACCTAGGTATCCTTAAAAAATAAGAGACATACTTTCCTATTCAATATATGAATGATGCATTATAGTAGAGTCTTTTGGGAATTCATGAATAAGGGGTTCAATTAAGTCTTAATTTATCTTTGTTAGATTGTTTAGTAAGTGAAATTCTTGAACTTGAGAAAATGGCCCCAAGTTTCTTTTTGATTATGCATCACAAAGAAGAGCTTATCTAGAAGACCCTTGTTATGATTGCTTCCTAGTTGTCTACTAGAGGAGCTATTTTGATGCATAAGCTTTAGAGTTCTTAATGAATTATGTTTATCCCCATTTGATCAAGCTAATTTTGGGAGTTTTTCCATCAAGAGTCGACCAACAGGTCATCAATGAAATAAGGAGAAAATGTCATAAGGCTATCTTTCCACATGCTCACTATATGCAAATTTTGATAGCAGGTTTTAAAGGGAAGGTCTTTAGGTTATCCAAATTTGTGATTCTATAATTGGTAGCTTTGGAAGTAGGGTGTTAGATGTGAAAAAGTCCTCTACAACATGATTATAAGCATAAGGAGGTTTTTCCTCTAAAATTTGACCTTTGGAAATTCATCAAATTAGGGAATCTAAGGACAATGACTAGAAGATATAGAAAGCAATGTGGTTTTTCTGTAGCATCAAAAAGAATATATTCAATTGCTAAGACTATAAATGTTCATCAGCTAGATGATACTGATGTAGTCTATCATAGAAAAACTGACAGAGAGGTAAATCAAGCAAAAGATGAAGCTCCAACATAGGTAAAGAGAAGTCTATCCATGAAGCTATTAGTTGTAGCTTGTGATGCTCCAATCATTGAAATGTATATATGGATGAAGGATAGGGATCATCCTTTACCTAGAGACCTCTTAGAAGAATATTTGGTTCAGATGGAAGAAAATTATTTTTCTTGAAGCTTATTGGAGCTAGAAAATGCAATTCTTGATGAGAGGCTTCCCGTTGATGGGATTGAATACACAAGTGTTAGAGCCATGAGGAAAACAAGGGTCGAGTAAGCAAGGACAAAAAAAGAGCTACTACAACAACTACTGCTAATTAACAAAAATTAAAAGAGCTACATTAGCAGTAGCTTTTGAAGTAGCAAAAATCTAAGGAGATATAATAGCAACAATTATAGCAACAATAGAGTGAAAAAGAGAGCTCATCCTTAACCCTTGATGTCCCATCAGGATACTTAATTAGAGTAGCTTGATCCTACAGAGTGAAAGAAGAAGAAGGGCATATCATCCTTAGGCAAAGCTACTCACAGAGCCAGAAACGGAAGCTAGTGTCATCTTTTAGTATAAGGAGGATGATCCACAAACTAGAAAGAAAAAGCTCATGATATCTCATCAAGATATGTCAGAGACTGTAGCTATTCTAATTAAGGATATGGAACAAATAGCCAACAATAAGATAGCTAAGCTTAAAGAATTTATTGTGCAAAAGGAACATGAGACATCAAAGTTGTGGGATGAATTAAAAAGCTCTAGAGAGTAAAGTGAATAGCTAAAAGTAATTATAACTATCAAGGAATGATTGCTAGAAAATAAAGAGCAAGAAGTTGCTTAGATGGAGGAAAGATTAGGCATCACAAGCTCAAAATTGAAATAGGCCAAGAATGTAAATGCTTTAGATTATTCCTACTTGACTCTACTAGACTTCAAAGATTTAATTATTGAAGTAAACTATAATAGAGAATGGATGTAATAAACCAAAGAAGAAATTATAGAAATCAAGGAAAAACAAGCTATTGTTGTGAAAATGGAGAGAATAGCTCAAGAGCTATATGACCTAGCCAAAACAAAAAGAGAAGTATTGCCATGATGCAAACAAGAGTTCTTAGAGATGATGATGATGGTAGTTATAGGAGTTATGAATGAAATTGCTAAAAAGAAGCTTGAATTGAAACAAGCTTGTTTTAGTGTAGGAGCTACGCTAATCAAAACAACTAATTCAATAATGGGATCAAATATAGGTAGGTTAGGAGCTGAAGACATTCTCAAAGGACTTAATAGTGCTGAACTAGATACAATGAATTAAGCCATTAAGGTACTTATCAATCATGGAAAATTAACATAACACTTATTAGTAGAGGTATTCCAGATTCAAAAAATGAGAAGAATTTATCTAGAGACTCAATAGTTATCTAACGATTTATAGTTATATGAGGAGAATGTGACACATTTGTAGCCTTAACTCCTGTAATGATTGTAACTACCAGAGGCTACTATATAAAGCCTAAAGCAAATTTGTTTTTTTGGAGGGGGGAGCTAGGACAAACTAACTCTTGGAAGATCTTTGTACAATGAAATTTTAAGCTCAAATTTGATTAAACTCATTTACTTTTATTTAGTGGGTTATTTTTATTTTCTTGCTTTATCATAGTTTTTTAGTTAGTAGTTAAGATTATAGTATGCCTTACAACTCATTTCTTGGAATTGTTTAATTGCTTGTTTGAGCCAAGGGTTTAGCAATTTTTGGTATTGTTGATTGATTTGAACAACTTTATTTTCCAAAATGTTTACTCATGTTAATAGTAGCTCATCTTCAATGTTTAAGATTTTATGCAATTTTACTATTGTATTTCCATAAATCCATTTAATCTTGCTCTGTTTCTAGTTTTTCTCATAGAACATTTCCTCTAGGAAAGTGTTGGCACATTTCTACCTTTCCATGGAGTAGTGATCTGTTAAGAAGAAATACTATAGAAAAATAAGCATATTCATTCTTAGCACAACAATCTATCCTGCACATTGTTTAGGATGAATAAAAAAATGTTTTCTCCTAACTTGTATACATGGGATCAATTTCCTTGGGCATGTGAGCTTTGGTACTTAAATAACATGAAGATTGTCTTTCTTGATGGCAAATTGAAGACATATTTAGTTCTGGTTGCAGGACTTTTGAATCGTTCAATAATGCCCCATGTGATTCACTATGGAAGAATAGTTAAGAACTCAAATTCATTAAAGATTTATGTATCACAACCATGAAAATTTTAGAGAATAAAGCTTTTGTAAAAAGCCAACCTTGGCCATATTCTAAATTTATGGTAAGTCAAGCAGAAGAAAATGTACTGCAGGCACATGACGTTATATTAGAGAGGGCCAGGGAGAAATATGCATAACAGAATCGCCTTAATCTCTCAATTTCAGAGGTTGCCGCAAACTGCAGGCTTGAGCAGGTGACGTGTTTCAAGCAACAATGATGATGGTTTTACAGGTTTTAAAGAGATTAATTGAAGTTGGGTAGTTGTAGTGATACCACTGATAAGTGTTAGTTGTGTTATCCATGAGCTTCACTGCGGCATCATCTTCAAGAAGCTAACAACCTCGTAATTTTACAGGTTTTATTTACAAATTAACCTGTAAAATACGGTTTGAAAGATCGCCTATGTAACCATCAAATTCCATGCCTGCTGCACATGGTATCGTATCACCAACATAAAGCGTAGCCTGAGAGAACTGGCCACTGGGTATCAGAGTTTTGGCCGTGATGAAAACCGTGATGTCATACAGAATTGCAGATTAACAAAGAAAATGAACGACTCTCTGATCTATCGCTCGCTGCATGTGTGCATAGAAAATGCAAGCACTGGTGCTTGTACGCCACTGGAGGATGATAAAATTGTGTTAATAATGAAGAATGGGCATTGCACAGTCTCCTCTATTAAGGCTATAAATCTCTCAGATCTGCAAACATTTTAAAGCAAGCTAAGCTAAGCTAAGCAGCCATGGCGCAGCTTGAAGAGAGAACAATGTAGAAATCCAACAACAGGAGGAGGAAATTAATCATATTTCCTACGGCAGGAATGAAACATGTTATACTGATGATTGGAGCTAGCCAAAAGACTATGTGCTTATCACCATCTGTCACAGTGATAACGGCTGAGTGGAGTGTTTTGCAGCAGTTTATCGTCGATTACAACAATCGCGTCGCTTTCAATGACAAGACATAACGTTCAGGCAGTTGCCTTTGCACAAAATTGGGCATGACTTGAAATTCCAATATTTGAGCAAATGGATCTGCTGCAGAAAAAGACCAAGCCTCTGATAGAGGAAGCTTTGCGTAGCAAAATAGTAGAGTCACATAGTGGTGAAATAATCATATCTGCTTTCATCACCGATTTCTTCAACACTCTGTTCTTTGACATTCCATCAAAATTCCAAATCTCCATCTCCATGTTCTTAGTTTCAGGGGCATCGCTGCTGTGCCCCATGTTATACACGCCTATTTCGGCAGAAGAAGAAAAAAAAGAACAAATCGTCAAAGAAGACGCTGACTCAGTCGTCGCCTTTTCGGGGTTGCCTGGCGTGCAATTGAAGGACCTGCCTGATAGCTTGCAAGATTCGTCGTCTGTTGCTTTCTGGTGATTTCTGGGTCATTGTTCGCTCAAAGATCCTTGAGGCACATGGATTTCTCATTAACACATGCCAGAAATGGAGCCGCTGGTGCTCATAACGCGGTGCTACCGTTCTTCACAGGCGAGTGCGGGAGCTACTGCCACTACAAGTCTACGATCAGAAACATATGTGACCTACAATGCATGAACGCAGAGCATCCAGGAATCATCTCCAATGACGATGGCGACGGATGTGGAGCTGACGCAACGAAGTAACAAGCAGACGTGCCGAACCACTACTGGAGAGCCTCCACGAATAGAAAAATGGTGCTATTTGGCTATGGTGCAAGAGGGAAATACAGTGGTGATTTTGGATGTGTATGATAGATGCTTTGTCTTTTTTAAAAAATTATTACTATTATTATTATTTACGTAGAAAAAAAATTATGAAATGATTTGTGTAACGTCCTATATAAATGGGACATTTGTCTATTATACCTTTTATTCTTATAGAAGTTCTAACTTCCGTTGGTGGTTATAACCAAACATTCATGATGTTTGTAATCTTTCATGATGATTATAACCAAACATTCATGATGTTTGTAACATTTCATGATGATTGTAACTACCTAGGAGCCACTATAAAAAAGGCTTCAAGGGTAGATGGGAAGTTTGTGGGAGAAATTGAGAAGAAATATATTGAAGATTGCAAAGTATGACTTGTTAAAGGCATCAATTCAGCTGCTTTATTTTAATCTTGAGTTGCCATTTAATTTTGGGATTTTCTAGATTGCTCTTTTAGCTCTATGTTTGTGCAATTCTAGACTTTTATTTTGGTTGCCATATAAGAGCTTATGTTGTCTTTGAAAAACCTCTTGAGTAATTTAATAGTGATGTCTTTATAAAATTGCTTGTTTGAGTCTAGAGGATCTAGAAAATCTTTGATACTTTGAGATGACTAAAATAGCTTCATTTTTTAAAAGTTTATTGCGTTAATATTTCAATTTTAAAATTGTCAAATTTTTTTGAAAGCTCTATTGTTTCAATTCTTGACAACTATTAACTAGCCAAATAAAAGCTTGTACTTTATTGTTTACAAAGTGTTTTAGTAGTTAAATAAGAGTGTCTTTTACGAAATTGCTTGTTGAGCTTAGAGGGTTTGGATAATTCGTAATATTTAGATTGAATTAGAATAGCTTTATTGCAAGGTGTTTCCTTATGTCAATTTATCTTGTTTAATTGTTTGAGATTTCACATAAATCGGCCTTTCTTTTCTTTTCTTTTCCGAAATCCATTGAATCTTGCTCTATTTCTAGTTAACTTTCTCTTTGGGGGAAATTAGGAGTAGATTTTAGATGAATTATGCTCAAGCATTTTTGTGAAATTTTATTTGTTTCAAGTGATGGACTATAGGGACTATATAAACTAAGTGAATTGATAAAATAGGAATTTTTAATGACTCATAGTATTTAAAAAGGTTAGCTAAATTTTTGTTATAATAGCCAATTACAATTTCATACACAAAACCCAACCATTTTAACAATCACAACAGCAACTAAACATTTACGATTAGTTCGTTTTATTACCACTGAGTTTATTTGGAGGTATCTAGGCCTTGGTGTTGCTAGAGACCATCAAACACCTAAAAAGTACAACAACATAAGATAGACAATGATTACTTTGATGTTTACAATTCTTGCAAAATACCCAAGAGATTGAAGTCTTCTTATAGCCTTGAAGTTTTCAAAAATACCTCAGAATTTGTGCAATAGTTATCTAATGACTAGTGTAGATGTCTCCTTCGAGATTGGGACATTTCTTTGAAATCAACTTTAACGCTAGGGAGACGTCTCCTTTGAAAGTGGGACATCTCTAGGGAGATGTCTATTCTTGAATGTAGATGTCTACTATTTTTAAGAAATGTCTTCTCAACTTTTTAGATTTAACATTCGAGCTATGAATTTGTCTTTTGGCTAATCCTTAGAGCATCTTCATAGTCTTTGTTTTTGTCCATGTAGTCTTCATAATGACATCTATACATAGATCTCGTTTTCAAAATCAACTCTTGTTCTGAAGTCTTTGCTCATTTATAGCCTTGCTAAATTACAAACACATTTCAATATTCTCCATTTTCTCTAAGGTTTTGACATACGAAAAGGTCAACAACTTTGATATAACTAAAAATTTTAGAAAAGTATAATTTGTTGTTAAACTTCCAAAATAAAATATTGTGAAATTTATATTAAATGTTAGTTTGAAACACATAGTTCATTACAACCATTGAGATTTTTTGGAGTTATGTAGGCCTTAGTATTTCTAGAAACCAACAAGCACCTAAACTTGAATTTTTGAAAGAGATCCCCAGCCTTGTGAGGAGATAAACATTGGTATTAAATAACACTTTTCTCACCATTAGATTCTTATTGCTAGGGAAGGAACAAAGAAATAGTGGTAGTTGAAAGTTGTCACCAATAGGCCACTCCATCATGAAGGTCCATGGTTAGGGGCTGTTAATCGAGATTTAGCTCAAGCTCAAGCTAATGAGCTCCTTCCCAAATTCTAGCATTTGCATATTTTTAGACCTATCGAAGGTGATGATATTCTCCTTTGTTTCAGTGGGGCGATTATCACAAGCTAACTGAAGTTATACATATTTCAAGGAAGCATGTTTGTAATAGAAGAATCAAATGAATAAACATGGTTATTTTCCTAACATTTAGAGAATATATCAGTAATTATCCCTAGTTTCACATGCAGGCCTTTGACAATGCTTCCTATCACTAAGGGATCATGAGTAATTGGTAGATGTTGCGGTTGTTTCCCCACACCTTCATTGAACATGCGAAGATCTAGTATAAATCCTTACCCCCTATATTAATTTAGAAATGAGCAAATATGTTTAGAATCTTCTATGCTAAATTTTAGACCTATGCCTAAATTTCAAACATTCATAAGGAGATGGCTAGATGGAGGCAAGGAGCCCATGAACCTCTTAACATTGCCATGGAAAGATACATGAAAATTTCTCATTGTTATTTGAATCATGATTTTAGCCAAAGAGAGTAGTTAATGCATATTATAGAGGGGCTAAGGTAGAAGACAAGAGAGCATGTGGACATGTATGCAATGGGCCAAGTTCATAAAAAGTATGTGGTCTAAATCAAAGCACTCTTGGACACCATTATAAGCATGGTAGGTGAGTGGCAAAAGTAGCAATTAGCCGAGGAGTACAATCATGATCTAGTGCATAGACAAGATACTAAAAACATTAAAGGTATCATTGAACATCCCACTATAGTTGAGGCCCTAGCACAAGATTAGGTTAGAATAAATAAGGCCTTAGCAAACTTGGCTGACCAGGTGAACCAAATTTGGGACATAAGGGATAAAAATATAACCACTACTCACAAGAACATGGATGGTAAAGTGGTTGAAGCTAAAAACAAAGTAGTTATAATGCATGAACATCAAAAGATGTATGACAACAAGGATTAAATTAAGATCTCGTATTCAAAGAGCATTCAAGAACATCTAAATGAGTTTTCATCATTCTTTAATGATGAGGGCCCCTATGAATACTACATAGACTTTCATGATTCATAATGCTACATAGTCATGGCTTACATGATTAATGAGATGGGATGATTTGGGATGCCTTTGAACCCTAGATTTTTCAAGAGGCAAATAGGGAGGATCATGTACCTTGGTCTGTCATATTATGCTAATGATGCTTATTAGCAACCCATGTAGCATTACCAATAGTGGTAAGCTTCAAATCATTGGAATGCTATTCCATGGAATCTTCCAAATTCAATGCAATAATAGATGGTGTTTCCCACTAATCCCTACTTTCATGGTATACAAGTAGATGCTTATTAATACTCATTAATAATTCCTTAATAATACCTACCTATTTTCAGCAATCCTATCAATCAAGCTTTCCAACAATAACAATATATGTCAAAGCCTTTAAAAATGAAGAATTTGCTAGTATGCTTGTGAGATCTTACAAGTCTAAGAAAGGTGAATAAAAAATATTAAGGAAGCTAAGACAGGAGCATGAATTGACAAACTAAAATACTAAATTCCAATGAGAAAATGCAACGATTTTAAGAAAATCATGAGGATGCAAGACAACTCAATTTTAAAGAAGATGTCTTCAAGACTGACATGACATCTCATTTTGCTATAAGATTTCTTTGTTGAAAAGATCTAGTCTTAGGAAAGATGTCTTCATAAAACAATAGATGTTTGAAGTTGTGGCAAGATGTCTTAGGTAAGACATCTTCACAAAATAGTAGACATTTGAAGTTGTGGCAAGATGTCTTAGGCAAGGCATCTTGGATTAGGTCAAGACATCTTAGGACAAATGAGATGTCTCACTCGTAGGATGAAGAACATAGTAAAATGTCTCAGGCTTATGGAAGATGTCTCGATTAGTCATTTTTGGCTATTGTATGAATTCCAACGGACATATGAGGTTGACAAGGATATAAACGAAAGTGATACGTTTTTGGAAAAAGCAAGCACTAGTCATATGATTAAGAAATCATTTTATATATCTTTTGAGATATTTTGTACTTCATCTTCTTATTATTTGTTGAGTTGTTTATTATTTTGTTGAGCTAAAAAGTAAGGAATCATAAGCTTAGTTCATTTTCTTCCTTGATCTTTCTATCTCCTACTGTAAGGCCTAAGGAATTGGATGTGCTTCTTGAGAGAAGAAAACTTTTGAGCTTGTCGGAACCTTGAGGGGTTGGGTGGGTTTTTTGAGAGAAAACATCCCTAGTAGAGCTTAAGAATTTGTAAAGGTTATGGTAACCTTGAAACCAAAATTTTTAAGGAACAAAGTCTAAAGGTGTGCAAGGATTCTACCCTCTAAGTGTGGATGTATCCAAGTTGGGGAACCACGTACATCTATTGAGCAAAAATTGGGTCTCATTAGATAAAACTTATTCAATCCCCCTTCTAAGTTCTCGATCCTTAGCTTCTACCTTTTGGTTTCATACAAGTTGAATTACCCAATCAACCATAGCTAATGCAAGCCAAATCATGTAATATTATGTACTGTATTGATCCCTTCTTTATCTTTTCATTTAGGAAATATTACCAATTTCCTGTTGATTTGGTTGTGAGGGAAAGTGTGAGGTTCTATGGTGAAAAATTCTATTGCAAGCATAGACATGAGAACCAAATGACTAGGTATGTCTTACCCTCTTCATCTTCTAGAGAGGAAATTAATTCATGTTAGATAAGAGTTCACATTCAAGAGTTCTTAGCGAAACTTATTAATCATAATCAAAATACAAGATATATTCTAGGGATGAATTCCAAAATTGTGTCTAGTGAAAGTTATATAATGGTACCTGATGATGATATTACCATCATTCCCATATATCTATGGTGGCCTCATGGATGGTCAAAGATAGATATTCACTTTAAAAAATATTAGATCTTAGTAGTCCCATGTGGAAATCCAACTTGGTAAAAAGGATTATTGCATATCTTTGTACAACTTCAATTTAAGAGTCAGTCTCATCTTATGGTAGTAGTACCTTGATTAAGAGCTTCCTCAACTCAAGTGTATTAACATTTTCTTGGAGTTGGTAGATCAATCATACACATGCCTTGTGAAATAGGTATATGATGTGATGACTTCTATTATAGGTTGATTTTATCTCACTAATTTCTTGATGATCTTCTTATTATCATGGAAAGGGCTTGCGTACGAACTACTAATGCTAGGATAGTTTTCCAAGATCCTTACCTTGAAATCAACAGAATAGATGAGGTTGGAAGAATGAATTACAGGAAAATAATTTATGATCCTTCTTAGTCCTATTACACCATGCACATATGCCATTCAAGTGAGCTAGATGGAATACTTAATGGACAATGCCTAGTATACCATCATGAATATCTTTCACCTTTGAGCATGCCTAACTCTTAATTTGATACTCAAAGGTATCCTAGGTGATAGAAATGGATCAGTCATGGGGTAGAAATCCCTTATGCCATGTCAAAAAAAATATTTTTATGCATTTATATTTATATATTGAATAAAGTTGGTGTGTTTAGCTAGGATTTTGATATTTTTGAGCTTAATGGATAATCAATTATGATATTTTATTTTATTTTATAGTGTTTTTATGTGTGTGTGGGAAAACCAATTAATATGCTTTAAGAATGCACATCCAATAAGCCAATGGTGGGTAGATGAGTTACAAATGCAATGAAAATGTGAGAGTGCCAAACAAGTCCAAAGTGAAGTCTTGATTAATGGAATTACTACACAACAAATTTAACCATCCACTTTTCTTCTATTCATTATTGGTGAAGTAAGCTTTGATTTAGTAGGGTGTTAGGACTCACACTCTGAGCTATCAAAGCTAAGGCTATTGGAACCATGGATAGGTGGTGGATCCACATCTTAAGATGTAAGATTTAGAATCTTGGAAGAGTTCTTGATCGCTAGTAAGAAAGTGGTGTGTCATTGAGGGTCCTTGTAACCACTGGTGGGTCTAATTAGTAGGATTAGACCAAGGTGCATGTGTTACCTTGCCTAGCCACCTTGGTCAAAGGAGATTTGTGATCTTATAAACTTATGCATGCTTAGTGATGGGAATGAATTCTCATGTTCATATAAGTTGAAGACTCTATTTGGTGGTCTAGTACTCTAATTAACTTCCATGGTTCCCATCCTCCATAGAAAAACCTTCTTCCTATGAAAGAAATGAAAATTATGAAAAAAGAATGAAAGAAAAATGATGAAAAATATGAAAATATTATAATTAAGATGAAAAGAAAATATGGAAAAAATAGGAGAAAAAGAAAGAAAATTATTGGTAAAATAATAATGATAACAAGAAGAGGTAATGGGTAGAGTAATGTAATTTCAAGCTTGTTGATCTACAGAAATTGGTACTTTTATCATTTCAAACAAATCCTATAATTTCTCACATTAAAATAAAATTAGTGGTTGAACTCATGCTTATGTAAGTCTTCTTCATGTTCAACTTATTACCCAAATTACTTGACTTCCCAAAATTTCATAGTGGAAGATGATTTCTTGCTCATTCCTACCCATGGCCATGAAGGTCCAGAAGTCTCTTTCTTAGTGAACTTTGGTAATGACAAATGTTGGTTCCATCCAAACCTCAAATTTCTTTATTCAAAGATGAACATCATCATTTATGATCCAAGTCTTTATCATGTTTGAATCTAGATTTTCTTCCTTATTTAACCATGGTTTTGTAATTTCTATTAATGTGTGTAATTAGTTAGCATAGTCAAAGGGATTAATTAGAGGTTTTTAGTAGAGTAAACTTTAGGGAGCCTACTATGCATGCATGTATGGATGGAGAAAAACCAAACTTGAATCTTGATTTTTGGATGTTTGGTAGGATGGTCCCTTGGTTTGATTTTACTAATGATTAGACCATGGCACAATTAAGGCTAGATGACACTGGTAGTGAAGGTATGACCTTGCACTTAGAAGAAATACTTAGAGGTCGATTACTATTGTATGAATAAGTAGCAATGAAAGGATGTGGTAGTAGATCTCTTGTGGGATGCAGAAAATGCTCACATGCTTCATAACCTAATTGAATGGTTGGCTGGGAATTTAATAATGTTGCACTTTTACCCTTTCTCTCTCTTATTTGTTATTCATTCTTCATCTATTCTATTGAATTTTCCCCATTATTTTATGTCTTAGAAAGTCAACAAAGCAAAGTAGAGGATGAGATTTGACCATCCAAGGGGATGGACTTGCATTTGATGCTAATATTTCACTCATTGTTGGGAATTCATGGGTGTCTTATCAATAGGTTTTAGAAGGTTAAGTAAGATAATATTTTGCTCTAGGAAGGATCCACTTATGAATCCTTGGTGGATTAACATTGTAGGTGAGTAAGCTAACACTTATCTCCTCGTGATGGTGAGGGTTGCATAACATAAGGCATATGATTGATCTTTCACTTGTGTGAGTGTCAATTCTTGGTACTTTAAGATTTGACCATGATAAGTTCTATTTAGCTCATCTCATTTGTGCTTTTATTTCATTATTTTTTGTGCTCTAATCATTCTCATATTATTTTAACCCCTCTTTCCTAGCTTTTGACACATGGAATGGATAAACTAATCAATCAACTTATTTCCCATGATGCCTGATATTGTCCAAAGTAAGTTGTAATGTTCTTCTTTTCTAGATTCTTAGATATCTTACTAGGTTAATTAATGATGATTTGGACATGTCTTCAACCTTGCACATGGTCCCAATGATAAAAAAAGGATGTGATGATACACCCCCTACATTAGCGTAAGGACGTTAGCATCCCAACACAAGTGCATCCCCCTATGTAATGAATTACTATAAATTAAGGGAGGTCCTCTAAGATCATTCTTGAATTTTGCTATTTTTAATTTAATTTCTTTTTCTTTCAATTTGACCACAACTAAGAAAATTTTTTTTAGATTTTCACCCCAATAGTTAGATTAGTGATATTTTTTGCAAGCATTCTTCTTGGTCTTTTGTTCTTGGTGTTCTAGCTATGGTTCAAGCTTGGTGTTTTGTAACTTAGTCATTGAGAAGAGGCCTTAATTTGGGTATATATTTAATATATTTGCTAGTTAGTTCAATATTTCTACCTTTTTTATGCTTGCTCATGCAAGCCATGATTTAATAGTTGTGATAATATTTTTCAAGTGTTTTAAAAGGGTTATAGTTATCATTGTTTTTGTGCACAACTTTTGAAATAGTAATATGATGCTTAGAGAACTCAATTTTTGTAGTCTTCATAGCTCACCATGTTAGAGCAATTACAATCTAATCTTTGCAAACCAAAAAGGGTTGAGGTTGAACAATCTCAAGCCTCTATTTGTAAACCCTTGCATGAACCACTAATTTTTAAGGAGCAAGAAGGAGAAGAGCTTAGATCCTATAATCTAGAACTTGCAAGCCCTATTCCATAAAGGTCTCCACGTAGAAGTAGATTAGAAGGCAAGCAATCACATTCTCAATTTTCAAGTCAAGCATGTACATAGTAGCAAATAATGAAACAAGTGCCAAAGATACTAGTAAAAGATGAAAAGGATGATGTTGATGATATTTCAGAAGGCGTGGATGAGATGATATTTAGTACTAACCCATTAATAAAGAGAAGAATTACCACCAATTCCTTGAGCTCAATCCTTCTCAGCTTAAGGGGTTACTACAGTAGACATGATTTTATGAGTACATCACCCAATCCTTCACATGGTACTAGTATGAATTAGAGGAAATTTATCAAAACCTTGTAGTTGATGATGCCATGACTTTCATTGGTAGAGTTCATGTGCCTATTTCCACATGGAAAATCTCTAGGATTACAAAATTCAAAAATAAACTAGTGAATAACTAGTAGCCATAGATCCAAAAGATAGAGTTCAATATTAGGTTAAAGATCCCATTCAGGGCCTTTAATATGAAAAAAGTAGAGGTAAAGACATCCAAGTTTCCATTAGTTCACAATACCATGTATATGATTGTTACTCATAACTTTTTGCTTGCCTAACAATCATTAAGTATCTTTGCTCAAGGTGCAAAACTTGTGTTCACAATGAGAGGGAAGTGTGTCATCAACATTCTCTATTTTCTCTACAAGTCCTTGATTCAAAAAATTGAGGATGTGATAAGAGATCATAGGGAGGTCTATGTATTTTCAAAGTTAATTCAAGAACTTTGTAAGCTAGCAGGAATAGTCAATCATGTGGGAAGACATCCTACAACTATAGGAATGACATACTAAAAGAATGTAATGATCGTTGGAATTGTATTCTAAAAGATGAAATGCCTTGAATAGAGATATCTCATATCCAACCTTTAGACTAGCTCTTTTAGCACCAAACAAGAGCACCATTTGTAGCTTAAGTATTTCAACAAATGCAGGGGCAACAACCAAGTAGATTCATCTCCAAACCTCTTAGCTTCAACATTATGAAAAGCTAGTAACCCCTTCCTAGTGATGGTTTTCAGCATATTATGCACATTTAAGGTGAAGGCCAAGCTACCTGTTGGCACATTTGGCCATTTCATGAAGCAGATTAAATAGTTGAGATTCTTTTATGAAGAAATAGCTAAATTTACAGTTTTAGAAGAGGAGAATAAGTGAACAAAAGGCATTTTCATATTTAAAAAATACTGGAGCAAGCTCACACAGCCATGTTGATAAGTACAGAATCATCAATGTGTTGTTCTACTGAGGTTTACAGATGAATATTGCAAATTCAGCAGTTTGGTGCAGGGTGAGGTTATTTCTANATATTGCAAATTCAGCAGTTTGGTGCAGGGTGAGGTTATTTCTACTGTGTAATTCAAGAATATATTGATTAAAACTTCAAGGTTGAGCAAGATATTTATCTCTGTAAGCAAGATGTTTTCTCAGCAATAAAAAGGAAGAAGTGGAATATTGCAAATTGAAAGAGGTACTCTGCATTATTATAAGAGACCAAGGCAGAAACAGGATTGTTCAAGGGTTGCCCCAGTATTTTGCCATTAAAATTCTCATTCTCTGTAACCATTGCTGTCCAAAAAAAAAAAAATAAGAGTATAAACCAAAATTTGCAATAACTAGAAGCCAGAGAAAGCCTCCAAAACGGCACTGTGTAAAAAAAAAAACACAGAAACAGAGAATGCAATGGGTCAATGAGCAGGGGTATGTGGCACCGTCAGTGCAGAAAACTGTCACTAAAATTCATATACATTTTGCCAAACACTTCCTGCACAAACTTCATTTTTTTTTCTCAACAAGATTGATCTAAGGATGAGATCGTTGGTAGTGAATCTGCAGAAAACAGAGCACCAACTCGAATAGCGCAGAGCGGCAGCAAGATCCTCTCTGAAGACAAGCAAAACTGAAACCCTCACTCAGGCCTTCCGCAACGTCATCGGCGCAGTATTCCCGGCAGCGGTTCAAGAGCAACGACGGCAAGAACGACGACGGCGCCGGCAATGACGCAGAGCAAAACAGAAAAAATCCTCAATGAAATGCCGCGTGTTTTGAAACAGCAAAGAAGAAAACCCTCCAATGAAACCATTGGCTGCGGCAGAACCTACTCTCACGGTGGCTGTTCACATCTGTGTCTATTTCCATGGGTTGCGGGCAGAGGAGGAAACGAACCAGTTTTTCCGTCGTTCTTGAAACCGTTGCTTATTATTCGAACTGCAGGAATAAATCAATAACAATAAGGTGCAGAGTGCAGAGGAGATAAAGGTGGAATCGGCCCTGGAACATTGGGAGCGCCACGAATTAAAAACGCATTCGGTTAAATATACATATACATATAAATATACATATACTTACATATCCTCAAGTCCATGGTCACTATCTATATCATTACAAGAAAAATAAAATATTTTTATGATTTAAAAAGAGAGGACAATTATGGGATATTTGTGTAACATCCTATAAAGGCAATATTTGGCTATTATCCCTTTTATTTATAACTATAATGTTTATAACTAAATTGTAGCCTTTTTTATCTCTATGATAGTTGCAACCACCCAAGATATTTTGTAACTTGCCTAACTTATTGGGCATGTAATCTCCTAGCTTGTTGGGCAAGTAATTTTCTGATTGGATAGTCCAATTACTTGGGAGAAAAGCTTGGTGAGATATTTTTGAGATATTTTGGGGATATTTTTGGAAGTTGTAACTTACCTAACTACCTTAGACCCTATAAAAAGGCTTCAAGGGTCAAAAGGAAAGAGGAAGGAAGGGGACATCAAGAAGGAGCATCATCATCACACTTGGAAGATTTGTAAAGAAGATTGTTTGCAAGATGGCTTGCTAGAATAAAGATTTCAGCCTCTTTGTTATGGTCCTGTGAGTTATACATTTCATTTTTTGTTTTGTTTAAATTGCTTAGCTAGTGGTTTAGATAGTATCATCCTTGGCAAGTAATTTTGGGATTTTTAGATTGCTTTTATTGTTCTTGTTGCCCGATAGAAATTTCTGTTAAAATTTTGCCATAGAAGTGCTAGTGAATGAAAGCCTTAAGAGCATTTTAGTAGTAAATTTCGTTATTGTGCAACGTTTGGGAACTGCTATTGGGTTGTTGGAAGAGAGCCTCTGTTTGTAGTCACGCCGTGGAACAATTTAGTAGCCAAGAGGGTTCAGAAAATCTTTGGTATTTTGATGGGACCAGAATAGCTTCTTTATCTTTAAAGTGATTTTCCGTGTTATTTCAATCAGAAATTGTCAAGTCTTTTAAAGGTTCTGTTTGAATGCAATCGTTGGCATCTATTGTCTAGTCAAAGTGGAGTCTCGTACGTGGTAGTTTACGCAGCGATTTTTGGTAGCACAGTAGGATTGTCTTGAAGATATTGCTTGGTTGAGCCTTGGAAGTTTGAACAATTCGTAGATATTGAATTTGGAATAACTTTATTGCGAAGTGTTTACTCGTGTCATTTTACCTTGTTTAAATATTTGAGGTCCACACAAATCTGCTTTCTTTTCTTTTCTGTCTATTTCCATTGAATCTTGCTCTATTTCTAGTTTTCTTGTGGAACTATATCTCTCTCTGGGGAAAATTAGGAGTAGATTTGCGGAGTTGTGCTCAAATGTTTATGCAAAATTTTATTTGTTACAAGCAGGTATTATAGGGACCGCGTAGACTAGGTAGTTTGAACAAAATAGGAAACTTTCAATAACTCACAGTACTGGACAAAGTTGGCTGAATCTCTTTAAAGTAAAGTCATTTGTAGTTCACACACAACGAAATTGTCACATTTCATACAACCGCACGCCGCAACAGCACACACACATACTCACATTAACTACTGAGTTTATTTGGAGGTATTTGGGCCTTGGTGTTGCCAGAGACCAGCAGACACCTAAATCCTGTTTGAGGACACTCGTTGGCGGTCGCGTCCCAAACGTTCGCCAACACTACCATAATTCATGTCAAAGGTTTATAAGACCTTAGTAGTAATTTCTTAAAAATGATGGAAGCAATTATGGGTGTTAAGGCTATAAGAGAGGATCTCTTCTAGTTTTCTTTTCCCTTGCTAAATGATCAATCCATGGTTCATTTTGATGCCACTATTCAGTCACAAATACATATGTCTTCATGAAGTGTTTCCTCTTTACATTAGTTGAGATGCAACATGCACAACATCTAACATGTGGTAGAAGTCCTCTAGGTGCTTACCGATCAACCTGTAACTAGCCATTGGCTGGAGGAGGAGTAGTGAATTGAATTAAGAATTGAGCTATTATTGATAAATATCAATGGTATGGTAAAGATTGAACTAATTAAGGTATGAGCCAAGTTGATAATGATGGATGTTGATGGAACATTTTATCTGAGGGAATTAGAAAGAAGTTAGGTTGAGGTACAATGGTTACATGAATAGCTTGAACACATGATATCCCTAAGACTAACACCTTCTATAATCACTCTAGAGGTGTATATTAAGTGCCTATAAGTTGAATTATTTTAGACATACTAGGTTGATGAAGAAGATATGTTCATAAAAAATGGCTTGAAGTGATAAATTAAAATGTTGAAGAATTAGTCCTAAGAGTGGGAAAGAATGAGTTAAGAAAAGGATAAATAGATAATCTCCCTTATCCAATAGGTATAAAGCTTAGAGGATGATATTCAAATCATGGCCCAATTTCAAGACAAGTACCTTTATGGAGAAAGAACATTGGAACTTGTAGATGAGATCATGAAGATTCATTTGATTGAATAGGAAACCTATAATGTCAAGATGTATAGATTGCATAAACTTGTAGCTCTACTTAATAAACATGTAATTAGAGAGATATGCAAGATAAGAAGAAAGTCAACACCTTACATGCCAAAATTTGATAGATGACTATAAGTAAACCAACTTTGTAGGAGAAGATGAACATGCTAGAAAGGATGTACATCCTGTGCTATGACAAAGCTATCATAGTCCTTAAGAGAAGACTTAAGGAAACTAATGAGGATGTACATGGGGCATAGAGGAGATACCTTTGTGTGATCTTAGTTTCTATAGGTCAATCATGCATAGACCTAGGGGAGAAACTTTAATGGACGGTGGTCAAGTTAAACATAGTCAAGCATGAGCTTTTGCAAGTAAATAGTCATGAATAGTTCTAGGAAAACATTATGAAATAATGTTAAGCACTCTTGTAGAAGCAATAACTATTGCATAAGTAGAATTAACAACTTTGACTAAGTATGGTAGACCTGGATGCACAACTTTAGAGATTTGATATGTTTGCACCCAACTCTTCAACCTTCTTTTCATATCAACAAGGTACATTAGGGGGATTCTTTTCTCAATCATCATGTCTAGTAGTTTTTAATGAGGTGGCTCATATTGTATTGCATTCATGGCCTATATATTTTTATAGTTGTGTTTCTCAACATTGATCATGTTATGCATCTAGTCCTAGTTTTATGTTTGGATGTTAGAGCTATGAGACTACCTTAACCTAGTTGTGGGAAAATGACGAGCTAGCTCGTTGCATTTTGGAAGTTGATTATAAGCCTTGGATTTTGGAATTGCTTCATGTGCCCTATGTTTATAGTCTAGAAGGTTTGGTAGAGGTTCTTAGTCTTCCAAGATGCACCCTTATCCTCATGGGTCACATTTCAAGATTGTATGTATGATTCCAAGCTCTTTAGGATGATTTTGGCTTCATTTAGATGTCCTAGGACTCCTTTTTAGCATGTTTTCTTAAGTTCTAGCTTGCACCCTTCATTAGCGTAGGGGCACTAACACACCCTCCTGGTAAGCTTAGTTTGCATGAGCTTTCCTCTCGTGTGTCTAGGATCACTTTGGGTTGTATCAACGAGCCTCTGTTAATGCCTAGGTTATGATGAACCCCTTTTGTTTCCACATGAAAACTATAAATACTTGAAGTGAGCTCTCATACTTAGCAACTTGATTTGAAGCATTTTCATTTAGTTTTGTCATCCTTTTTTGTATGAAAAGCTCCTCATCCCTTGAGTAATTTGATTTCCTTTCCTATTTTGTGTGTCTTTTAAATCATTGCTTTTATAGGTGTGACTAGACTTTGTCAAAGTGCTACCAAGCTTACATAGCTCAAAACTATTTGATTGATGCAAAGTCTAGTGCTTGTGTAGTAAATAATGCTTATGGTTTTTCCTTGTTCCACTATTGATGCCTTAAATACTAAAACAATAAAAACATTCATAAAACATTAAAATAATAAAAATATTTATTTAATCCTTAATTTTAAGTTGTGATGAGTCATCCTTACCTAAGGAGGTTATGGCTATATGGCATGATGTTGGGCCATAGAGTATGTGACTAAGAGTCATTTTATTTACATTTCATGTGTGGTGTTGCATGTGTCCCTAAGAGGGATTGCAACACAAGCATTACACCTATCCCTAAGAGGGATTTCAATGCATGTATGCTTATTATTGTTTTGTTTCTTATAAATGTAAAATCCATAAAAAATATAAAACATAAATTTATTAATATTCTTTCTCTTTATCCCTTACTATGGTAGCATATGTTTTAATTGTATCATATGTATTAGGTTATCTTTAATGTTTCTTAAACACAATGATATATGCAAGTGTTCTTGGCAATCTACTCAACATTATCCTTGAAGTTTACAATTAGATCATAGTATGATTTGTATGATATATTCTATTGATTCAAAATTGACAAGACCTATATCATTTGACATATGAGCACTAATCCTTTTGTTGGATTTTTACTTGACACTAGATAGATTGTATGATATATTCTATTGATTCAAAATTGACAAGACCTCTATCATTTAACATATGCACATTAACCCTTTTGTTTGATTTTTACTTGACACTAGATAGATCATTAGTACATGAGGTACTACTTTGGTATGGTATAATTTGATAATTTATATTTTTGGTAAATTAATTTTTATATTTTATATTTTATTTTTTAATTTATTTTAAGCCTATGTTTTATAGAATTTCATATTAGCCCTTTCATTAATTATACTTTTGACCTTAGACCTTATTATTAGTTTGAGCTTAGACCTAGCTATCAACTTGGGGTTAGACATAACTATTACCTTTTTCATAGGAGATGTCCATTAGGCCAATGCTAGGTAAAAGCTTATATGAGAAAAGGAATTTAAAATATTTGTTAGAATTATAATTTATTTTTAATTTAGGTTTTGCCCATGAGAACTTCCCTTTGCCCAACGCTACTAAACCATTATAAGAATATATGCTTGGAAACTATTCCATGAGAGATTATCTTTTTGTCTTGCCTTAGTGATAATTAGGAGATGGATACTGAGAGGAAGACTCTATAGGATTAGAAAGAAGCTATCTCTAGATCTATGGTTAACCATATCTGCATTGTCAACTAGGACCTACAGTAATATAAATTTTCCAAATCTTGATTCACATCTTTCATAGATCTCATTGCTAACCTATAATTTTGCTTAGGATTTGGAGCTTTTATAAAGATCAAAGTCATGTAAGGATCCTTTTCTACAATGCTATAATTTTTAAGTGAGTAATTTTGGTATTTAACTCATGTTAATGGGTTTTAATAATTTTCATTTTGCCTGCATATATCTTTTACAAATTTCCATTTGGTTAGCAACTATTTCTTAAATCATCTAAATTCTTTGATCTAAATATTTTATGATTATTTTTATATAATTTAGTCAATTTTGATGTTTATTATCATGCCTAGGATGTTAATCAATATTTTAACCAAGTTTTTCCACATTTTGACCATGTTTTACCTTTATTTCAAATTCCACCAAAATTCCAAATATAGAACTAGGATTTCAAGCTGTCTTTTACATTTTTAACATGTGAAATAACTCTATATGCCAATAGAGTAGAAGGAAAAGTCATTTTTCTTATTAGAATAGACCTTGAGGATGCCTTCTTAGTCCATCACAACCTTGTCATGAGGCCATGATGCAAGTCATGATGCATGATGTCAACATTTTTGGACACATGGTAAAAAATTGAGCAACTTTTCTAAAATAAAACCTAACCTCTAGGGAATGAAAATTGATAAAACAATAAGAAAAATAGCCTCTACGATCTATGAATTTATTGGCTTTGCTAAACTTTTGGGTTTATCTTGTCACCACCTAGGAATTTCTTTGTTTATTATATTTGATATTTAATCTTTTGACATTAGTTATGATTTGGCCAATCAAATTAATAATCTATGGTGACTATGCATGAAGCATATCATGATGGTGAGCTAGAAAGTTATGCATGAAGTATATCATGATGAGCATCATCTCTTTGTAGTGACTATGCATGAAGCATATCATAGTGATTAGCTAAGTTTTTATGTGGGAAGCATTTCTTAGTAAGTACACATTTCTTTATTTGACTCATTTAATGGATTAATGAATGGTGATGGAATTTTTAGTTTTGTTAATTATTTATTATATTTTTATTATCATCATTATTTTCTCTTTGTTTACTTTTGTTTATATTTGTTTGGGTAACATCTATTTGCAACTATCCCATATGCATGACTATCTAGCTACCTGATGCCTCCAATCAAACTCATAAGGGATTATTTTAATAGTTAATTATCATAATTAGTCTTCAAAGTGGTTCTCTTATCATTTTTGTGATTTCCAAGTGATAACATTAGTTACAATGAGAAGGATTTAGAGGAAGTAACTCATGACTAAATTTTTTGTTTTAGTTCTAAACTACTTTTCTTGTTATTAAGTTGTGGTTCTATATTGTAACATTCAACTGGGATTGATGGATTTTGTATTTTATGTGAGAGTGTGTATTGTTCTTTGCCTATCCTTGGTGTAAGCAAACTTTTTTTTGATCTTTAATTATATTGCAATAATTAAT
Organism: Gnetum montanum; assembly: GCA_015680685.1. Taxonomy (NCBI): domain Eukaryota; kingdom Viridiplantae; phylum Streptophyta; class Gnetopsida; order Gnetales; family Gnetaceae; genus Gnetum; species Gnetum montanum. The sequence continues at coordinate 278,805 of MNCI01036774.1, read as the reverse complement.
ATGTAGTTATTGAAGTTTGACTAATTCTTATCTAACGTTAGAGTTCAATGTCCTTTTTAATGCATTTGTAAATTTTGTATTATATTTTCATGTTGATATATTTAATTTATACTATATATCTTCTAATAATGTACTATAATTTTTGGATTGGGTAATAGGATATGTCCTATTTTTCTTAGTGTATAAGTTAGGCTTTGTTCTCAAAGGACTGTTGTCATTGTATTCTTTTATAATGTTTTTTCCTTTTTTTTATCATTTTTCTTGCTCCTATGTGCCTCTTATATGTGACAAAACTAAGTGCCTAAGTGTACAAATCAACAACATTACAAAAATTGTTGTGTTCATGACACAAAATTGAACACCATTACATGACTACTCAGAATTGGACAACACATCCTTTGATGACATGAAGGCAACTGTGAAGATTAGATAGTCCTAGGTGGTGGAGGCTCCCGAGGTTCTGAAGGATCTTCATCAACTTCGAGCATGTGCAGTGGCTATGGTTGTCCTGCTATAGTTACAACCTCTAATGGAAGGCAAAAGGCATTAAGTAATGCCTTCATCTTCTCCTTCTTACTCTTGGGATCATTCATAGTCCACGTGGCATCGCCAATGTGGGCTAGAATGGGCATATCCCATGGATAGGGCATTATTGGGAATAACTTAATGTTGACAAACCAAGCAGCGAATTGTTTGCGTTCTACATCGAATGCCTTGATTGCATTTTGTAGCTTCTGGTTGTCATTTATCCTTTTGGCCAAGTTCTCAGTAGTAGATATTTGATCAATGTATTTTCTCTTAAAAACCTCAAGTTCCACATTTGCCACTGTAAGCTTTTTCTTGGTGTCCTTATGCTGCTTGAACTCGACCTCATACAATAAGTACAAGCTGGCCACTTGCTTCTTCAATTTTGACCATGGTCACCTAGTAGGCAACATAGCCAAATTTGCATATTGGAGATTGGAAAGCTCCATGTATTTTATCAGCATTTCAATCTACAACTCCTTCATGCAAATTTCCACCTTATTGTAGGCATTTATCCCATTAACGATTGCTTACTAAACTTCTCTTCCTTGCTAAATTTGTTGGAGGGTTTCATTTACTTTTGCCTTCACCAACTAGATGTGCTTTTTATTAACTTCTTTTTGTAGATTGACCTAATCTCTGTAATGATCCCTAACTCTCTCAAATTTGAGAGCCTTTGATTTCTGGATTTGTTACCTCTATTGTAGTCTTCTAGCGAAGGGCACAAACCTTCTCCATGAAGAGGTTTTTACTTTCAGCTGCCAATCTCCTTAGCTCTATGTTTGCTCTTGCTAGTTGCTCTTGCTATTGATGGATAAAGTTGGTCAATTATTGTTTATGCTCATTAACATTTCATAGGTGATGGTTCTCTACAATTAGTTGCACTTTCACCTAGTGGGTCAGATCAAGGGTCTTTTGAATTTTGTGCTAGGTGGCCTCTACCAAGGATCGGTAGAATACCACTATCTCCACATCCTCAACCCCTTTCAATTTGGTATGAAGCTATTCAAGAGCTTCATCTTTTGTCAATGTTAGGTTGAGAAATGCAGGGTTGGCAATTTGGGCTCTTAATTCATCAACTTTAGCAACCAAGAATTCATTTAGCTTCTTGGTTATTTTAGGTTGCCCTTCTAAGATGGCATTTTTGCCCCTTGCCTCCAGTAGCTTTGACTAGGTTGCAGTAATACTATCCAGAAAATCAAAGACATCTAGGAATAGTTGTCTAGTTCCCACTAGTCAATCTAGTAGTTCTGCATGTTGTGATGTGCTTTGAGTGCAGTGATGTCTAGTATAGACATTGCAGGTGCATTGAGTGTTTTAGCAATTTTTTTAGCAACCACCTTTGTTGCTATCTCCTGCCCTTAGTGCTGCATCACCAGCATTGTTGCTCCTTTGCCTTTCTCTAAGTGCATCAAGAAGGTTGCGATGTTTCCAAAGATTTTTGAAAGTGGCTACTATTCTACAAGAGATACTATGACCTCTCTAGGACTAGCATTCAACCTCACAAATAGGTGTGGTTGTTGGACTGAGAACATGGATCCACCTTCCCCCATCAAGCTGACTATTTGGGCCTCCTCATTTAGGTCATTCATTGCTAACTAGTACATAGATGGATCCCCACCACTTGTGCATGCTTGTTGCTCTTGTTCACTTAAGAGTCATTCTCAATATTCATGCAATTTTTGGGCTATTGTAATGATGTCTAGCACTATTGTTTAAGTGACAAGTAAAGGTGGTGGCTACTACTCCTCTTTTTGAATGATCATTGTAGGCATTTTGTCTTTCATCATCTCTGTTCAATTAGCAATTAGAGCATGCCTAACAGCATCATTTGTATAATGGACTATCCCTCTCCTTTGATAGAGTTTTTTGATGAGGCATGGGAAGAGGAGTATCTTCCTTCCTTGTTCATTTTCATTAAATTACTTCTCCATCTCCAGATTAATCAACTGTGAAATGTTTTCAGTGAATCTCCCACTTAGAGTGACGCATGCATGGGTAGAAAAGGCAGTGATCTTGTTGGGCCTCATAGTGGGGTTTAGGTGGAAGGCTACAATTTTGTAGTGGATTCTTTCTATCGATGTGAGTGCACTAAACTCATTATGGTGGACACCATAGTACTGTTGCACCCATTCCTTTTTGATGTTGGGGTCTACCTACATTGGAATCTTAGTGAGATTCGTCCTTGTTTCTAGTAACCTAAGCACTTTAGCAATGTCTTGCACTGAGTAGGACATTTAGATATCCTTGATTTTGATCGTTGAACTGACTTGCCTATTGTTTTAGAATAAGAATATCTCTCCCATGTATCACTCCCTAGTGGAAGTGATAATTGGCCACATGGGAAAGGCCTTTAATTGGTGTTGTACTTCTTTAGGTGCTTGCTTCAAGAAAGGGCCAAAGTTTAACTTTTGGAGCACTATTTTTTGGACCTCCCTTGATTTGATTTGATTTAGGCAGGCTTCTATCAAGGTCACCTCAAGGCTTGTTTGTTGAGCTGGTGCCTCATCTTGGTAGGAATGTTCTATTACTGCTGCTAGTTCTGGAATATGACAAATATATTCCACCTCAGCCTCTTCCCTAAGAGGACCTATGGCGAGGGTTGCAAGTCATTCTTCCTAGGCTTGTTCTCAGCCCCTTCCCATTCTTGGCCATTTCTCTCATTGTTGAGATAGTCTTCCTTCGTACGTGTGCTTTCCTTTCAATGCCATCTACAATCACAACACATCCATGGATTAGTAGATATAATGGTTAACTTTGAATGTTTTGAATACCTTATCTCGTCAATTAGTTACACTTGGCTAAGGTTCTACCATGGTAAATTCATATTTTATTAATTAATTTCATTATAAGTGTCACCAAAGCTCTTTGGAAGAGTTTAACCTTGTAATTTGATGTTTAAATGTTGATTTCTTAGTTAAACATTTGTGGGAGTTAGAAAAAATGGTGAAATATTTTTTGTCAAAAATGAAACATTTATGGTGCCCAAGACTAAGAGCTTCCTCTAGTAGCTATAGGGTTGAAAGCAGAGTGATTTTGATAAACAGTTAGGAAGTTATGGGCTTTGGAAGGTTCTAGGCTTTGAAAATTTGAGAAAATTCCTTGGCATTTGTGACCAAATGTGAAATTTTCAAAGGGGATTCATGCATATTTATGATGGAGCCACATAAATGGGGCCTTGTATATGCATTTGCTTCATTGATGGGGCTTTGTATATGGGGTTTGTAGACAAAATTTTCAAACTTAAATATCTTGAAAAATATAAGAAATTTTTTATGAATTTGGAGTCCTAGGGAAGCCAAGAATATGATGAAATCAATAAAGAAGATCTCTAAAAGCTCATAAATTAAAAAATTAATGGAGAATGTGTGCATATAACAACATGTAGAAAGGAGCACATGGTGATGTAGAAGATGGGTGTACGAAAGATTCTAATTACAATAATGTCTAAGGATAAGGTACTTAATGAACCCAACCAAGAGATATGCAAGTGGGTCCTCCCTTGCATAATCATAACCTAAGAAGTTCATGGACCCATAAAAGATTAATGGTTGATGAAAGTTAAGGACCAAAACCCAAAAGATTCTACCAAAGAATTCAAGTAGGTCAGACAAAGACACCTAGTCAAGAACATGGACACTGATAGCAAGGTGAGTTATGGGCAACATAGATGGATGATGGAGAAGTTGGAATGGAATTCCAAATTGAGGTCATAAGAAATCTATTGTGGATTTCATGTTTAAATGACCTAAGAAGATCCATCCTTCATCTAGACCAAAATCAATCACTTTCAATGACTTCGCATTGTCATTCCAAGACTGATCCACCTCCTCAAGACACAAGAGTGCTCCCATAGAACAACCACCATTTCATAAAAAAAAGAAAAGAGAAGTAGGAAGTGAGAGAAGGCCTTAGTTAGAGGGGATCTTTAGGCATGAGTAACATGTCTTTCTAGTCCCATAACTAGTGCTTGTAGCTTGTTTATTTGTCCAAGGGGTGTGCTTTGAATTCACATCATTTTTTTATTTTATTTTGTTTCATTTTTATTTGTTTTTTTTTTGTCCTTCTTGGATAGGAACCACACCATGCAAAGACTTTATTTAACTTCCTAGTATTGGTCAATATGAAATGGTAAGAAGTCTATGAAAATACTCATGCACCCAAGAAAGTAGAAGAGTATAAAGAGTATTGAGTTCCCTTGAAGTTACACCCTATGCAAACCTTTGAATTCTTCCCAATCCCAAAAACTACCAAGGTTACAAATTTATTAAAAGTTTATTCAATGAAAAGGGACCTTAAACTTCCAAAACAAGAAAAACCATAGAGTTTGTGAATGGGTGGATGTCATGGACTCACTACCTGTTCCATGAAAAAGAAACCATGACTTAGCCATTAATACAAAAATTCAAAAATAGAAACCAGACATTAGCAAACAAAACATAAGCACAAACCATCATTAGTAACAGTTACAACACCACTATGTCCTATTGGCATAAACCATGTTTATTAGCAAAATTAGAAAATCACACTAAAAATAAAGTAAAATATATAAGAAAGTATAAAATATTCAAGAAATATTTAAATGTACTAATGATGTTGTAAAACAAAAAATGATATAAAATAGGAAGAAGTTTTAAAATCAAAAAAGTGTAAAATAAATAATTTGCAAAAACAAAAGTGTGCAAAATAAAAAATAGAAAACCTAAAAAGCCATGTAGATGATTAGCATGGATGGCCACCTCCCCCAAAACTGAGTTGGAAGGAGGAGATTTGAAAGATTGAGTGTGGTTGCTCATTTGTTAAGGTATTTGTTGCACTAGCTTACTTAGGCTTGTGGAAAGGCTTTATCTGTTGGATGTTGACCAACTACTTTTTGTTTAGGCTTTCAAGTTTGTATATGATCATGGCCTCATAAGGAAAGGTTTCATCAATTATATAAGGCCCCTCCCACAATATTTAAAATTTGATCTTTTGAGGCACATGTGTGGGATTCCTATAGAGAACCTTATCTTCCTGTTGAAATTTTACTTTCTGTATTTTATGATTGTGACATTGTTTGTTGAATGTCTTATACACTTCATTCAAAGACAAGGCTACCAATTGATTTTTGTTTAGTACATTTAGGTTGATTAATCTTTCTTTTTGTGCTAGACTTAGGTCAAGATCCAAGTCATAGGTTGTTGAGAGAGTATGAAGCTCGGATTGAATTGAAACTGTTGGAAGCTTTTTGTACACTAGCTCGTAGGGAGAGTAGCCAATAGGGAGTTTGCATGTTGAGCAGTAGGCTCAAAGGGCATCATTGAGTTTTATGCTCTAGTATCTTCTATATTTGCTAATAGTTCTTGTTAGAATCATTGTGATCTCCCTGTTAGTCACCTTTTCTTGGCCATTGGCTTGGGGGTGATAGGGTGTTGTTAATTTATGTTCAAACCCCAAGCATTACATGAATTTTCAAAAAGTGGCACGTATAAAATGGGTTTTGTTGTCAGAAATCAGTGCATGTGGAACCCCAAGTTGTAGATGAGCAACTAGCATTCTAAATCTCAATGGATTTAGTGTTCATTGCTAGCATGCATATCCTACTAAAGGTCATCACATGTTTTTTTTGAATGAATTGTCAGGAGAAAATATGTGAGGAATGCCTTCTACAAGTTTTGTGTAGAGTAGACCAACTCCTAGAACATGAACCAAACCCAGACTAGGATGTAAGCCAACAATCCAACCAATAGTTACAGTGCTTTGCATTTCAAATTCATATCATTTAGCTATTCAATAATGTTAAATCTACATGACAACCAAAAATAATGCTGTAATTACAAGTGAAGCTTAACCTCCTTGATTAACCTTAGACAATAGAGATGAGAAGTATCCAAGTTCTATGAAAAGAAAGAAACTAGTAAATATGATGGCAAAAAAAGTATATCCTTCACACAACCAACTTTATGATGGCCATTAGAATAGTTATGATGACATAACTAATATGACTACAAGACCATATGCATTTCCAATTTGAGTTGTACTACCAAATCCAGTAGTAAGTATAATGCAAAGAATCATTAATATCCAGTTGATTTTAGGAACATAAATTTTCCTAGATACATCATTTGATGTGTGAAGCACTTTGACTTGTGAGAAACAACCAAGTGCAATTGACTACTTGATAATTGAAAATGTGTTGTTGTAGTGGCCTGGCTAGTTATAATTGCAGCAAAGGTTGTAATGAGAAATATAGGGCAATAGACAAAATATGGTATTGTCCTATGAAATGCCTTTAGTATATATGCAACTTGCCCCATGTATTGCAATAATAGACAAGGGAACACTATGATTGTGAAGGCAATCTAGACAGATAAAACTAAGAAGTGATTCAAATCGGTAAAATGTGCTCAATGCTAGTAATGCTAAGCATGATCCCTCCTAGGAAGACCCAACTAAGTTTTTTTTTGTCTTATTGTTTCTTTTTTTTTTATCTCATTTGAAATACTTTATAATGTAAATAGGGAAGAATGCCTTCAAAACTCTCGTATCATGTTTAAATATATTGTATGCTCTAGTTGTTCCAATTGAAAAGAACGAAAGGAAAAAAGCAGTTGCAAACTTCCATCCAACCTTGTCCTGAAACCACCAACAGAAGAAAGCACTTGTAATTGCACAAATAAGGATACAAAAACCTTGATGGCAATTGCTAATAGGGCAAATAGTAGCAAACTAACAATACTTGATGCCCAACTTGTCACACCATGCTTCTTTTAACTTGAAACTTAGACCTTGTTGCCAAGGAAATCTTTAAAATTAACATATTCAAGCTGCCTTGGTATTTCACCACTTTAGTTATTATTCTACATGAAAAATTCTCTTAAATATATTTTTTAGTTTATTTAGCCAAGCTAGAAGGTGACCATTAAGATGGTTGTTGCTTAAATTTAGAGTCTTCAACATGGTTGGATTAGAAAGGTCCATCAAAGACCCTGTGCTTCCATGGGAATGTTGATATCAATAAATGCCTTCTTTAATTCTAGGTAATATTAATACAAATAGTGAAGAGGTATAAAACACTAATGCATGGGCTTTTCAAAAATTATAATTATAGCTATTTTCATTCCAAAAATAAAAAGATAAAATATTTCATAAGGATGGCCAATCCTATGATCAATAAAAAAAATCTTGTCATTAATATATCTTCTTTCCCCTCTTCCATGGTAAGATTTTTTAATATTTAATAAATTAAAATTTGAAACTCAAAAAATACTTGACTTGCATTATTTAATACTTGTAATTGCAAGTTTTCTCTAGTGGAAACCCTCATCTTTGATATTAGCATTCAATTAGCCTCTAATCTTATTCATGAAATTTAATGCAACCTTGTAAGTGTGAAGCTTAGACTACTGCCACTACGCAAGCATCATACATAGCAATATCAAATGCATCCTTGAAAGTGCTCAATTTGAAGAAGAGTCTGCATAAACAATGGAAGAAATGAGTTGAAAACGTCCTTCGTCATGCTTCTGACCTACTTTGAAGGATATTGTAGCAACCTCTCTTCAATATTGATATTCCTCTTGTTGGAATTTCCTTGCTACTTCAAACAAAACACAAAATGTTGAAACATGTTTATGATGTTACTTAGGAAATGGCATTTGCTTTTCTTGAAATCACATTCTAGAAGCTTTTTGAACCTAAAATTTTGGAATTTCTTGATCATCTTGCCTCTAATGGATTTTTGATTATCAAGTCTTGACGCACTTGCGAACGTGAATGAGAATTGTTTATACATAAATTATTAACACATCAACACCCAGAAGAATTTGTTTAGGAAGACTATTGCCTGAGGTGCCTCTCGTATGGGTACACAAACTCGAGAATACTCTCAACTGGAAATGGTAATGTAGCATTCCAAAAGGTAAATCAAACTAGAAAATTAGAAAAATTTAAATCAAATAACTGTCTTAAATTTTAAGGCTTGATGAGAAAATAGTAAAATAACTACTAAATGTAAATTTTAAAATTCTCCCTAGTCGTCTATTACCATCACTCACTATTGCTACTTGCTGCATGCTATGGTTCAAAATGAGAGTGCCTCCTCTTCTTCAAATCCTCACCATGTGGGAAAGAAAGAGAGATGGTGCAAAGAGAGGGAGAGAGATGTGCTATCTCTTGTGATCACTCCTACTTGCTACTGTCACTGCTACCCACTGCTTGCTTTTTGTTGTTGATGTTGTCGCAAATTGTCACACACCGCTATTCACGTCATTGACTATCGCCTATCACCACTAACCACATATCATTCCCATCATTGACATGCACAGTTGTTTGCCATTGGGCACCATTGCCATTTACCACTATCGTTCACCATTGTCACTGTCACTATTTGACCCACTAATTACTATTAGTGCTACTGCTCATTGTCATAGATGTTTCCACCGTAGACACCGCCTAACTACTGATTGTGCATCGTCATTCTCCACTGCGCGTCACCATTTGTCACTGCACACCATCATTGTTTATCGCTGCCATTCATCATTGTCACTATCACCATTCAAGCCACTAATTTTTTCTAACACCATTTCTCACTGTCATCACAAACATCACCTACCTACCAATCGTGCATTGCCACACACCTACCACCACTAATGTTGTCTACCATGTGCCATTGCAATTGGACTGCTAGTGCCACGTGCACCTCCATTGCTACTGACACATGACACCATCCATCACATGCCACCATCTAATGCACCCCACCTATTGTCACCGACTCACCAATGCTACCACCACAGATGCCATTTGCAAGTGCTATTACACTCTGCCTCTAATGCACCTACCATCGTTAACATCCCCTGCAACATCTATTGCTATTCCCTATTTGCATTTGCTGGCACCTACCACCACATGCGTACTAACACACATGCATGCTAGTACTGCCAATGCCATTTGCAATGGCTATTGTGTTTCGCTAATGCACATCACCTCACTATCCACTGCCAAGAGAGGGAGAGGCCGAAAGATGTCAACTTCTTTTTTCCTAGTATTGCTCCTTTTATAGTAGCTCCCAGCTGATGTTCTTATTTGCCCACCTCCACCACCACCACGTCCCCACTACCCCACGTCTACCACCACCACATCGATTACCTCCACACATCACCACCACATGGGTTACCATAACGATTTGTAGTATTCCAAAAGTGCAATCTACACACTTGGAAACCCATGGCTAACTAGAAGATCACTTTCATAGTGTAAAGCCACAACAACCTCAATCAAAACACAGGCTTCCCATAATCTCATGCAACGTAATGACTACTGATGATCTGGCACCAATCAGGAACAATTTCAACACATATCTGGAAAGACCATGGAAGTTGTATTCACATACAATTTACATGTAGTTGTTCATGGATGATCTCATCAACCCCACAGGATGGCTACAGTGGTTAGGCAACTTTGCCTCTTGTAAACCATCCTTAATGTACAATATTCTTATCAACTTAGATATAACACATATATCTAATTTGGTTACCTTGTAGATTTTAAGTTGGTTTATATGGTTTTGTAAGTTAGTTACCTTAAGTTACTTTATATATATCTCATATTACCTTAAAGGCTTTAATTCAATTTACATATATTTTTTTAAGGTTATTTTTGAAGATTTTAAATTATCTTTTAAGTTTGAGTTTTAGGACTATTTGTTCTTGGTGATGTGATTTAGTTTCTGAGCTAGAGATGGGGCACAAAAATGTAATTTATTTCAAGTAATGGATTTGAATCGTGAAACTATACCCTAGTAATTAGACTAGTAAGTCATGGCCCAGTGCCTAGCATGGGCGATGTTGCATCAACAACAACATCACTTAGCTTTCCATGCCATGGATCCTGTTCTACCACTTGATTACATCAAAATCATGTGCTGGATGAAAGTAGGTGGGATAAAGAATCATCATATCATTGCAATTCTAGGGACTAGATTCCAACATAAGCATTGTCATATTCTTCATGACAAGAAGAAATAGCAAACTGCTGCTATAATTGGATTTTTGCTATAACAATGGTCTAGCATGATCGTTTGCAGTTCCATTTGGATGGATATTGTGAAGGATTTTGCTAACCTCAAACCATTCCAACAGTGACCTTTATGGAAATTGTTTATATTCTTTGTTATTAATCTTATCATTGATAGTTCATCTATGGAAGGCTGATCAAGGAAAATTCCACCATCTAGCATGCATTTGACTTTGGCTATTTTGGGAAAAATATTTCTAAAATCATCACAATGAATGAATGTTGTCAAGCCACCAATTGAGCATCTAATTAGTAGAGCCTATTTTGCATTGGCCAATTCCTTTCAAAGAAGATCATTCATCACAACAATGTAGATTCTATAACCTCTATATTAGAGATTGGTGATTGGGTCTCTTTCCTCCACATCTTTGGTAAATGAAGATCCATCGTAGTACCTCACAAAAACATGGTTCTAGTTATAGAAATATAGCTTTTAGTCCTTAAAATTATGTAGAATGGCTATGAAGGCAATGTTGTTGGCCATGAACTTGGAGAAATCCAAATGGATATTGGATTTGGCTATGCACAACTTCCTACTTTAGCACCATCTACCTTCTTCAAGGCTAATGACATAGTTGTTCACTGCTGATCTAGATCCTTTATCCCAATGATAAACTAGCACATGGTGCCCTGAGACATTACTTTCTCCAATATTTTAATGCTGACTAAGAGTACTCGAATCGTCTAGTCCATGAGTTGATAAAATCATGAGAAATATCGTTAATCCTATAAAGGAACAGATTGTATCCTTATAATTCCTTGTGAAGCCCATAGTTCTATACTTAATATTTTGTCACATAGATTTAATTACATCAAAAAAAAATATTTGAATGGTTCCACTCCAAGAGAAGAAAAAATACACATTGATTCAAGACCTCGCTTAGCTATTAAGAAATAGTAGCTAAGAATAAATTATTTTCTTCATTTCGATGGCTTATGTTGCAAGCTTTTTCTACGACATTCATACTTTAAACAACAAATTTTATTTTGCAAATGGTGAACAATCAGAAAATAGGATTTAAAGAGGATGACTAAAATAAAAAATTTTTTAGTATAGGAAAGATTTATTAGAGGATGTATTTTTCAAATGATATGCCCAAGGCAATAAAGCTATAAACAAATCTAACAACTTAGATCTCTCACACCAAATGAAAGGATTGAGAGTATTAGAAAAGATGAGAGAATAGAGAATAAGAAACTTTAAAGTAGTCAAACATCAAACTCTATGATAGATCAAATAAGAATGCACAAGAAATGAGGAGTTGTTCCACATCCCTAACTAAACTAGGGTAAGTGATGAGACACTATATTTCTATTAGCATAGCTTCATATTTATACATGAAGTCTTGTAACCATATTTCCAAATTAGCTTTTAACTAATCCATTGATTTTAGGGACTTTTCCTCATTACCTCTCATACACATTCCATTATTTATGGTATTGCTCTCATACATACCTTGAATAGGTACATATTAAAATTATCACCCTCTTAATTTAGGTTATGCCACATATTAAATGTTGGCATTATTCTCATAATTAAGCTTAAGCATATAAAGAGTACTAACTAAACATACAAACTTTATTAGGACACAAAAGCAAAATAACATAACAAAATAAAAATTTGATATGACATGGAGCATTCTCCCTCATGACTAATCCATGTTTATCACTTGATAGACCTCTTAATATAGGACACAAGATTAAACATTTAGTGCTCTCAAAGGTAAAAGATATTTTTTGTAATGTTTTAGGTGTTGCCCATTGACCAAAAAGATTTTATCTAGCACTACACCAAATTGGTGACTATTTTGGATGATGTATGGTTCTTCTCATTAAAATTAAAACTTATCCAAATGGGCCAAGTGGAGTGGATAAAAATAGAGAACCTTATTACCAAGTTTGAAATCAAACTCTCTAGCATAAACATCATAGAGAGCCTTAGGGTAAGAATGTTCTAATTCACTACAAATCAGGGTGATTCTATAGTTTTCATCAAGAAGGCTAAGGTTAATTAACCTCTCTCTTTTAGAAAAATCTAAGGTCATATCAAAATCTACCACATTGTCCAAGTTTTTCATCTCAAGATCAATAGGAATTCATGGAATCTATTCATAGTCTAGCTTGAACAAAGTATAACCCATAGCATTTTTCTATGCCATTAAATTGGCTCAAAGGATGTTATTAATCTTACTAGCCCAATCTCGTTTGTACCTAGTAACCATTTTCCTAAGTATTCTAATAATTTCATGATTAGTGACTTCTACTTGGCCATTAGCCTGTGGGTGATTGGGAGAAGTTAACTTATGATTAACTCCATAAGATTCTAATAAATTCTTGAAAACCTTACTAGTAAAATGATACCATTATCAGAGATCAAGATTCATGGGATCCCAAACTTGTGAAGCACATTGTTCCAAAAAAAGTTTGCTATAGTGGTAGAAGAGAAATCATTAATAGTAATAGCTCCTATCCACTGATGGACTAATAAAGTTAATCCCTTACACATCAATGGGCTTCAGTGATTGGATAATCCTTTCACACATGAGGACATACCTCTCTCATGTTGGCACTTATCATAGGAATCCATAAAGTGTTGAGTGTCATGAAACATGGTGGGCCAAAAATAGCCCATGAGTAGCAACTTGGTTCTCTTTCTAGCATAGTGGCCACCATAGATGCCATGGTATGCATGAGCCAAGACATCACCTTGGAATTATTCAGGAAGACACCATCTTACCAAGCCTTCAAGACATTGCTTATAGAGATGCTTTTTGGCAACAAAGTAAGGTCTTAGCTGGTGCTGGAATCATTGGATTTTACATTTTTTCCATCTAGGAGAAAGCTTCTAGACCACCAAATAATTAAGAATATTCACATACCATGGGCATTGATGTTCACCTTTTGATTTGAAAATAACCTTATAGATATGATCACCTAAAAAGTCATTAAGAAGTACATCTTCTCCCTTGTGACCAATTCATAACTATTTTTAGATCCCTTGTGATCAATCATATGAAGGTCAAATTCCTAGTAAAGAATTAGCCATTATATCACATGAGGGCTAACATTTGATTTATTCATGAGAAATCAGATGGCACTATGATTAGTGTGAATCTAAATTTTGCACCATAGAACATAATGCCTAAATTTTTAGAGTGCAAAAAAAATAGTCATCGTCTCCTTTTTATAGTGGTATAGTTTAACTAAGATCCCACAGTGCTTCAACTATCATAATGGATGTAGTAGGGTCTCTTTTTCTCATCAAATTACTTTAGGACAACACCCAATATAAAGTTTGAAGCATTTTTCATTATGTGAAATGGTTGAGTCTAATTATGACTCTGTAATAAAGGGATTTGGGTTAGCCTTTCCTTAAGACATTAGAAGGCATTCTCACAATCCTTATTCCACAAGAACAGAATGCCTTTCTTCGTGAGCTTAAATAAGAGCCTAAATATTCTAGAATAATCTTTGATAAAATGATGATAATAACAAGCATGGCCTATGAAAGGTCACACCTCTTCAACTATCATGGGTATTTGTGTCATGTCCTTGATGGTGCAAATCTAGTTAGGATCAAATTCAATATTCTTTTTTGACATTTTATGGCTAAGAATAATATCCTCAACTACAATTTGTTGGCTCTTTTTCCAATTTAACTTTATGTTTATTTGGTAGTAGTGGGTAAAATAGCTTCAAGTTGGTTCAAGGCTTCATGGAATGATTTTTCATAGGTATAAGAGTTATTCATGAAGACTTCTACACTCTTGCCGATGTAATCCTAGAACATGGACAACACTAGTCATTAGAACATGGTTGGTGCATTGCACAACTAGAAGGACATGTGGTTGAAGGAAAATGTCTCCCATAAATAGACAAAGGTAGTTTTGACTTAGTTCTTTGGTGTTGTATTGATTTGATTATAATTGGAGTACCCATCAAGAAAGATATAGTACTTCTAGCTGAAGATATTGTCCAATACTTGATCTACAAAGGGCAATTGAAAATTATTATTAAAAGTATTAGCATTTAGTAACTTGTAGTTGATACTTACTCTTCATTTGTTCTCCTTGTTGGATGCAACTACAATCAAACTAACCTTATCACTATCAAGGGTAGGAGTAATGAAACCAACTTGTAGAAGATGAATGATTTCACCTTTCATCACATATAGCATATTTGGATTGAGTCTATGTTGTAGTATCCACTAAGATCTAACACTCAAGTTCTTATATATGTGGTGATAACAAATTGAGGGATCAATTTTTATGAGTTCAGCATGGGACTAGGAAGAGGCTCTTTTCCACTTTGTGACTACCTTTTTCAATTTAGCCTTCTAGATGGTCATAAAAAAAGAATTAATAATGACAAGATGGCCATCTATAAGGAACAAATACTCTAAGCCTTCTAGAAGTGGCTTAAGTTCAAGTGGTGGTGAGAAAATATCCTTAGACAAATCAAGAGTAACCCAGAAGTTAAGATTATATTGCACCATCACATATACTTTCATTGTTTTCTTTCTTTCTAAATTGGATGATTTGACATCAAATAGGGTAAAAGAATTAATTAGTTTCTCAAATAACTAATGTGTGGCTTCATGGACTAGACATTCTTTATGACAATTTATGTCTTTGATGACATAAAGATGCTCTATGACATAGCAATTATAACCATGCTTACCATAAAACTGGAAAGGATCACATGAGATTTACTTGTAGTGTGCCTTCCTAGTTACATCTTTCCTACTGATTTCAAGGTGGAGGTCTTGGAAAACTAACTTGGCATTGATGATGATTCACTATGATCTTTCCATAATGATAGGGAAGCTACTCCCACCCTATTTTCTACTTCGATCACTAGGAAATTAGCAGGATACAATCATCTTGCTAGAGTAGTCATAACATTGCTCACTTATCCCATAAGATATGTATAAGATTATTCTACTAGCTTCAACCTAATATTGGTGCTCTTGAGGAAGGGAATCCCCCAATCAAGGCACTATTTTAATGAAATAATATTGACTTCCAAACTAGAATCACACAAAGCTAGGCAATTGATGAATCATGAATTGTCAAGCTCCAATATCGGATCCACGATATCGGGTATGCGATATCATGGCCTGGCTAATGATATCGAATACATGATATTGTGACTCCTGTGTAATCCTATAAATACATGTTTGGGTGCACAAGAAGAGTTAGTTAAAGTAGGTTAGTATAGAAGTAGAGGTTTTTTTGTTCATTTTTAGTTCATCTTAGCTCTTTCCCCAGTGCATGCCCATAGTGTGATGATTGTAATTGTACAAAACCTTTATTTGAGTGTGATGTACTTGGACATGCACATGACCAGCAATAAAGATCAAGATTACTCCATCATTGTAGCATTCACTTAGTTTTAATTGCTTAGTTGTTATTGCTATTTATTACTTTCTTAATTAATGTTTCTTTACCTTCCTTTACTATCCCTATTATTAAATGTAGAATGAGTACAACTTAATCACGATCATTTAAGTATGACTACTTGGTATCCTAGTAGCATATCTAGGAGTGCTTAAGTAACATGTGCTTGGCAATCCGAGAAGTAGTAGTACATGAGGTTCAAGATGTGTATGGATGATTAAGGATGGATGCTCATCGCACTTAGGCTAGCTTAGATTTTGCTTCTCATTCCCTATTAGCTTAAAACAAAGTTATTTTCCATTACCTCTAGGAGTAGTACTAGCTTAGGACCACATCATACACCTCACTCTAGACTAAACCATATGTGACAAAGCAAATACTAGTCCAAGTGGAAAGACAGTGAATTGCGATCAATGAGTAACTATCTAAATACCACAACTAGCTTGTCTGTGGAGTTCGACTAGATCATGCATGAACACTTGTATTTGTATGGTTGATAGTAGGGATACCTTGCCACT
Organism: Gnetum montanum; assembly: GCA_015680685.1. Classification (NCBI taxonomy): domain Eukaryota; kingdom Viridiplantae; phylum Streptophyta; class Gnetopsida; order Gnetales; family Gnetaceae; genus Gnetum; species Gnetum montanum. The sequence continues at coordinate 262,310 of MNCI01036774.1, read as the reverse complement.
CATCATTGGTGCCATTGTCAGGGATAATGCTAGTTATTTAGATTAGTTACATCATTCAAGATCGTTGTAACGAAGCCTTGATGATATATCTTTTAGAAAAAGGTAATTGCAAAAAAAAAAAGTCACACACAAATTCACAATAATGTCTCTCTCACAAGACTATGATAATGCAGCTACTAGTAAAGAAATTCATTGGAGGACCAACTAATTATATAATGATGAAGACAAAGTTTGGAGTACTCAATCTAATGTAGGGGTTTCCTATGTACATAAATGAAGACAACATCGTACCAATTCACAAATTCATAACCTACCTAGTGATGATGAACCCCTACTAGCCAGTAAGAGCCTAATGCATATACAAGAGGTTGTTCAAATATCCCACAGGCATCGTAAGAAAAGCTGTCTACCCAGGCTTAATTTAAAAAACTTTCCCAAGTTTTCAACAGGCTATGATTTAGATCCGAAACATCATTTACAAGCCTTCCATGATGCTTGTGTATGGAACAATATTGATAATGGGTGGAAAAAACTTAAGCTCTTTCCTCTGATACTCGTTGACCAAGAAAAAGTATGGTACAGGTCCTTAAGACTAAAATCAATTCAACCTTGGTCGAAAATTGTAGAACTCTTCAATGAAAGATATCAAACCTATGAAAGAGTGTCAGCCTTGAGGAAACAAATCCAAGAGTGGAAAAAAGCACAACATGAACCCTTAGACATGGCTTTAGAAAGATATCATGCATTGTTAAACAACTGCCTAGGCCATGGATTCTCTGAGGAAAGGCTAATGTACCACATCATAGATGGGCTCCATAACGAGACAAGGGAAACCCTAGGGATGTATGCCCCAGGTCACCTATATGAGCTACAAACCCATCAATTCCAAGAGCTTATTAAGCGGGTAACAAAAGAAGAAGGAGAAATGGCTAAATGGGAGAATGTTGAAAGCTCTCAGCGGGACCAAAATCTTGAATTAGCAAAGGTCCATAATCATGAAGAGGAGAAATCAACTCACCTCAAGGAGGTGGAATCATCTTTGCTGATACTACAATCACTAGATGAAATTGAGGCAAAGATCAATAAGATGACGGAATGGATACATGAAAAATGCAAAGAATATACCAACACTATTAGAGGTAGAACCATGACAAACCAAGAAGTAGGATAGAACACCCTTAGATAATTGAAAAGAAGGGTTGAAGAGAATAAGAACTCAATAGCTAATCATACGTATCAATGTAACATTTGCCTATATGATCACCCCAAAGGTCAATGCCCAATCCTATCACATTTACATGAGCATTCGGAAAGAATGTTACATCCAGATTTCATACGAAAATACTATGTTCAATCATAGTAGCAAAAATCCCAGTTGTGGGGAAGGCCATCCCCAAATTGGTCACACCCTTCATACCATCTGAACCCAAGCACTTATCAAGTTCAGCATCCTATTTTCCCAATCAAGTCAACATCCTCTATCTCACCACATTGTTATCATTCTCCTAGCTATTATCAACCCATGTCCTCTCCCACAAGATCACCACCTCATGTTCCTTGCACTTCTCCTCGCCCTCAATATTCTCATCCTTCACCTCCTTCTACATCACCACCAATAGTACCAACAGGTTTTGCACCACAACACCAACCCACAAATATTGCTTGTGATACTATGGTCAATAGTAGTGGAGGTCCTCCACAATTTCAAAAGCATCCTTTCTTTAGGCATGACCAAAGAAAGAGACAGCATGGTTCCAAAACCATTGCACCCTCCAACCCAGCGCAAGTTCAATGCTGTGATGCATCCATCTTCGCGAACACAATGCCTCCTGTTACCTTATCAAGGCCACCAATCAACACTCCAACAACCATGTAGCCCAATGAATATAACCATGTAGGGAGACATATTGATCCTTGCATACCAACTTACGATCATGGGTGCCATTCTGGGTCAACTCCTTATCAATTAACCACATCTCCTAACCTACCCCACTATGTCAACTTTAATCAAGTGTGTGAACCCCAAATTGGACACATTCCAACCACCACATCAAAGGACACCTAATGGTTTGGATATGATCAAACTCCAATGTTTCCAAAATTCTTGGATCCAAATTTTCCATTTATTAATTCTAGTCATACTTAAGGGTTTAGTCATGGGGGATATCCTCCATTCTAAGAAGCAGAATTAATAAATAATTTTCCTTTTCTTCAATTTTATAATTTTTTGTTTTCATATTTCAATTCATTGTTTTATCTTTTTATTTATTATTTTATCTTTTTATCATTTTATGGGTAATCTCATCTATGAATAAAACACTCATGTGACTTGTTGGTTGAGGTGTTGTTCTATGCTATCAAGTCTTGGATGGCTAATTATTCAGACAGCGAGCCCACCACATCCATCTAACCATTCTATTAATAAGAAGTTATACTCTGGGTACAATGATATTCTTTTCATCATGAAAACTTAAAATTAATTTTGTGCTCATTAGGCCCAGAGCAAAAAATGATGGACTAAGAGGAAATGGTCAAGGTGTGACATCAAGGGGACTTGTGGATTCTCTTTGGTGACATCTGTCGAAGTTATCATGCACCTGGTTGTACTAAGATCCTTGTAGATTTAACAAAAAATGAGAGTAGGATTAATAAAGGCACTCAATAAAGAAACCCAATGCTATTCTAGGGGGTCCCACTAGAAAGAGATGCACCCATGCCTGAAGGTAGGTGGCTTCTCTAGCTTATGCATAAGAAAAGAGAAGAAGAAAAAAAAAGAGTGTGCCAAAGTGGCTAGACAAAAAGAAACAAAAAAGATCAAGACAAATGTGCTACAAAAATATTCCAAATCACTCCTCCCTTGAATGAAAGACCAAGTGATCGTATGCCTTGCTGTCATGATACTCTTATGGTTGTCCATCATTGGATGAAGTAATGCGATGTCACTGATTGGAGGATGGACTTGGTCTTGATTTTGGAGCGACAGGCTAACGACACATTAATCATGTCCTACACTCAGGATTCATTGTGCCCTGGGTTAGTTACCTCATGTTACAATCTCTACAATCTCTTTTACAATTCACCTCATCTCGCTGTTCATGTATTGGTGACTCGTGTCTTGTGTAGCATTGAATTCATACCTCATCATAGTGGTATCTACATGTCTGTGTTTTGTGGAACTAGCGTGGATTATATTTAACCCTTTTAGTGCCTACGGACATTTTCAAGTGTGGTTATGCAAGGGCATTATAGGTTGGAACCTGCTTTGGGGAGGACCCACTTGCGTGACTTTTGTAATTTGTACTTGTTGCACACCACCGCATCATTTTATACCCTTCGAGTACTTCATTGTTAAATCTATTCTTTCCTTTGTCATCATTTTATCAAACATTCCTCAAAACCATTACATGTCCTTTTATGTGTCACCTAAACAAATCAGGTCCAACATTAAACTTTCAAGGCAACTTCCTTGAAAAAATTTCTAACTCTAAAATCACACTAAGAAAATAATTCAACATATATTAAAGGCAATGAGTAAGATATGAAATAATTGAACTTCTTCCAATAACCTTACTAACAATTGATCTTTGTGTGATTGTAGATGGCCCCTAAAAGAGGACAACAAGGAGGACCTTCTCAAGGTGCAACTGAACGCCTAGGGAGAGGCAAAGGCTAAGGACCTCATGCAAAACATGTAGAGCAGGAGGCACAATCATTTAGCATCCATTAGGGAACTCCTGTCACTACACAATCTAGCTAAGCAAAAGATGAAGAGGTTAGGGCCTGAGCCTATGAAGAGGAACGATGGCTATTTGCGGCATGGCATGTCAACATCAATCAAGTGTTCCCATAGCTTCCATGTCCATGGGAAGTGCCAACTCCATCAAACATTGGAACATCAGTATGAATGACTCATAATCATCATATAGAAGAGGAGAAGCGTTAGGCACTTCTTCAATGGTATCAATCTTAGAAGCCTGGAGCACAGGACAAAGAGAGACATCCATGGAGGAGCCACCACCACCTAGAACCCCATGAGTTCCATAAGTTTTGTATTTTTTTTCTGTGTCCAAATTTTGTTGTGTTCAAGTCTCCACTGTAGCATGAATAAATTTCTAGCTAGTCAATAATCCACGATATCAGGTACGCGATATCACGGCCTGGCTAACGATATTAGATACATGATATTATGACTCCTGTGTACGCCTATATATACACATTTGGATGCACAAGAAAAGAAGTCAGTTAAAGTAGATCAGTATAGAAGTAGAGTCTTTTTGTTCATTTTTAGTTCATCTCAACTCTTTCCCTAGTGCATGCCTGTAGTGTGATGATTGTAATTGTACGGAACCATTATTCGAGTGTGACATACTTGGACATGCACATGATCAGTAATAAAGATTGAGATTACTCCATCATTGTAGCATTCACTTAGTTTTAATTGCTTAATTATTATTTTTATTTATTGCTTTCTTAATTAATGTTTCTTTACCTTCCTTTACTATCCCTATTATTAAATGCGAAATGAGTATGACTTAATCATGACCATTTAAGTGTGACTACTTGGTATCCCAGTAGCGTATCTAGGAGTGCTTAAGTAACATGCACTTGGTAATCCTAGAATTAGTACACGAGGTCCAAGATGTGTATGGATGATTAAGGATGGATGCTCATCACACTTAGGCTACCTTAGATTTTGCTTCTCATTCCCTATTAGCTTAAAACAAAGTTATTTTCCATTGCCTCTAGGAGTAGCACTAGCTTAGGATCACATCATACACCTCACTCTGGACTAAACCATATGTGATAAAGAAAATACTAGTCCAAGTGGGAAGATAGCTAACTGCAATCAACATGTAACTATCTAGATACCACAACTAGCCCATCTGCTGACCAGATTATGCATGAACGCTCATATTCATATGGTTGAGTGTAGGGGTACCTTGCCACTCATCAGCAATGATCTTTTCCATCAATTAGAATTTCCATCATGGGACTAGTAGGATCGATCTTCTTTTTAGGTAGATGACATTATTTTACTATTTGAATGGAAGCCTTGGGTATTGTTATTGTTACAACACCACTATTATCAAGTGTCATCTCATTTGAATAGCCACATACATTGGAAGAACCCTTTCCTGAAGTGTATGGATTAATTGAAGAGTGCTCAAGAAATGATATTAGAACCTCTTGGATTCTAACTTCTATTCTTCTTGAAGGATATCCTTTCAAAATGAGGAAGAGAATGGCATGCACCCAGCCCCTTGCATTCACATCTATATTTATGAAAAAATATCCTATCATGAGATCTTAAATTTCCCTTCACAACTAAGTTGATAATAGCTTAGTAATATTGTTCCACATCATATGTGAGAGCAAGATCAACATAGTAGGAAACATCACATGATTTAGTTCTTCTTAGTTATGGTTGATTAGAGGTCCCACCTTATGTGGGATCAAGCAACATAAGCTGTTGTTGATGGTGAGAAGCTTACAAGGTAGAGTTAACACAATTGAAGTTTGGAGGAAACAACATTGATTGTTGCATTGGAGTATTCCATGGAATAGCACTACAAGGATTTGGAGTTGACCACTGCTAGTATTGTTGCATGGCTTAGGCATACACACCTCCAAGATAGTATGATGGACCATAGAGGGAAGTTCTCCTTATCTACTTCTTAATGAAGTTGGGATTCAATGGCATCCCAACTCATCCCATTTCGCCAATTATCTGGACCATGATGGGGCAACACTATGAGTCATGAGAATCCATGTTATGCTCACATGGGTTCTCATCACTGGAGGATAATTAAAACTCATCCAAATTTTCTCTTATACCCTTAGAGGAAGCAAGTTTCTCTATATATTTGCCCCAGTACTTTTTTCTATGCCTAAGTGATATAATGGACTTGGCTACCTCAACCACTCTACCTTCAAGATCCTTAAGGGTAATGGTCATTTTCTTGTCCATTGCATCCCAAACTTAGTCCACCCAATGCACTAAGTCTGCCAATGCTTTATGAATTTGAACTTGATCACATGCCAAGGCCTCTATTGTAAAAAGAATGCTTAGTTGTACCCTCAATAATTCTAGCCTCTTTTATGTGCATGGGATGATGATTTTACTCTGAAAATTATCATTTTCTTCATTTATCCTTCATGCTAGTAATAGTGTTCAAGAGTGATTTGATTTGGGACATAAACTTTTTGTATACTTGGCACATTGCATACATATCCACTCATTTCCTTATCTCCTACCTCAAGCATTTCATAGTATCCATGAGCTACTCTTTTTGGTTGAAATGATGGTTTTTATAGTGGTGGACAGTCTAAAGATACCTCTCCATGGTGATATGTAGAGATTCATGGGCTCCTTACCTTTATCTAGCCATTTCCTTCTGGACGTTGGAAATGTGGACATAGTTTTCAAACTTGGTGTAGACAACTTTAATCATATCCTTCCATGTCTAAATTTACTTAGGTGGCAAGGATTTGTACTAGGTTTTAGCTTTCTCAATGAAGGTACATGGAAATAACTATAACTTTTGCTAGTCACTAATGATTCCTTCCTTCCAAATAACAAACATTATCAAATGCATATACATGAAGCTAGGAAACCTCACTAGTATACCTTATATATAATGGAACATCAACAAGATTGATACCTTTAATTCTACCATCACAAACATGCTCCCTTAGAATGTAAATAGCTTTGTTGAGTTCATGATAATCACCCCAGTCGAACAAGGAGGAATTATCATCACCAAATGGCCTCAACAAGTGGAAATGTTGGAAACTAGTGAGGGAATCATCCTCATGGGTTTGAGCTGCATTGGGATTGATAGCTCCCAATAGTAGGCCTTCATGGTAAAGTAGTTCTTTACTTTTGATGTCTTCTTTTTGGTCTTTCTTCTCATCTAAGTAATCAAATGAAAAGCTACAACGAGCCTCCTCCTTCTTCATCATCTAATCTCAAAGCTCTTACCTCAAATAAGGCTCATAGTCACTAAGATTAGTTGTCAAGTCCATGTAGAATGCTTGAAATTCTTGCAACCCAAGGTTGTTCAGGTCTTCTTTGAGATCTACTACTGTAACTACAATTGGTTCCTTCATGAAGTGTTCATGAACATCATGCCATTTAATGATATGTTAAGATAACTAGTGGCAGAGTTGGGTCATTCACATCCTCAAATAAAATAAAAGCCTTTTGTCATTTTAGTACTTCCCCTAAGATCCTTGGTGAGCTCCTAGCATCATCTTCCATCTTGTTTGTGTTCACAACCTACATACAATGCTAAGAAATACAATAAGGTTAAATCGAAATTAAAATTAAAATTGTACAAGTATTTCTAGGTAATTCACCAATGCCTTTTCTAGAAACGAGGTCAATGATAGGGGTCCCACCAGTTCTGGAACAAGGAATTTATCATTCAAATCACAGTGTGATCTAGTCTTAAGCTTCGAAGACAATGTTGAGTGGATTGCTAAGAATACTCATGTATATTGATGTGTTCAAAATAATATAAAAGATATTATAATACATATAATACAAGAAAACCTATATTGTTGATGGGTCTTGTTTTTGTAGGGCTCCAATATTGAAGCTACGTTATTGGGTATCCAATTTTGGGGCACAACCTCCAATGTTAGGGATCCAATATTGCCTCATTCGTGCTAGCCTATAAATACAACACTTAGGTGCATAGTTTGGAGATAGATTTTAGAGGTAGACATAGAGAAGTTTTATTGGTTTGTTTCCAGTACATGCCTATAGTATGATGTTAAGTAATTGTACGACATCCTTATTCGAGTGTAACGTACTTGGACATATTACACATTTGGCAATAAAGATCAAGTTTACTTCCATCATTGTGGCTTCCACTTAGCTTTATTATTGTTAATTACTTAAATGCTTATTGTTTTCCTTAGTTAATTTTTATCATTTATAGCTTTTTATTATTTCTATCATTAAGCAAAATGAGTACAACTAATCGTGAGCACTTAAGCGTAATTACTTGGTAACCCAATAGTGTTATCGTTTGGTACGCCTAGTAATGGTACGCTTGGTAATCCCAACGGTAGTTATGTGAAGTCCAAGGTGTGTATAGAAGGTTAGGAACAAATACTCATTGCGCATAGGCTAGTTTAGACTTTACTTTCCATTGTTAATTAGTTTAAATCATTGGTTCTTATTTTCATTATGAGTAGCATAAGGCCGAAACAACATCAAGAACCATATGCCTCACTTTGGACTAAACCATATATGACAAATCTACCACTAGTCTGAGTGGGAAGACAACGAACTATGATCAAGACATAACAATCTAGATGCTACAACTAGTTTCATCCATAGAATTTGACTAAATTGTACGTGAATGCTTATGATTGTATGGTTGGGCGTAAGGGGTACCTCACCACAATTGAATTGTTATGGTAGAGGAAAAAATATTTATAAATATATATTTTATACTTTTTCATGAATTTTATATTTATAATAAATAAAATAAACACACACATGCATCATAATCCCACATGGGAACAAGGGCAATGCTCACACACATGCACATACATATGTGTTGTAATTCCTCAAGGGATAGATGCAACACTTCACATGAAATGCAACTAAAATGGCTTTTAGTCATAACCTCAATGATCCAACACCATGCCATACAATTATTACCTACTTGAGTAAGGTTGAGTCACACAACTTATGAAAATGAGAATGAAATAAATATTGTTATAGTTTAATGTTTTATAATATTTTTGATAATTTAAAGATTTAAGGCATTAATGATAAAAAGGGAAGAAAAAAACAAAAGCTTTATTCACCATGCAAACACTAGACTCTGCATTGATCAAATGGTTTTAGGCTACATATGCAAGGTAGCACTCTAACAAATGCTAGCCACACTTGTTAAAGTGATACTTCAAAACATAAATAAATAAAGAAGGAAATTAACTTATCCAAGGAAAGAAAAGCTCTTCACACAAAACTAGATACCACACATTCAAGAAATGACTAAGTAAATCTTTATCCCACATGAGAAATCTCCTTGGATATTTATAGTTTTCATGTGAGAATGAAGAGTGTTCGTCAACACCTTTCACCAACAAAGGTTCATTGATTCTATACTATCCAACCATAGTCACATTTCAAATAAGAGAAGTTAGGTAGGGCTAGAAAAGGGATGTGTTGGTTTCCTTGTGGTGACACAAGGGATGTGCTATCATAGGGTAGTCAACACATGCCATCTACCATAAGCTATCACTTTCCTACCCAAATAAGCTAGAATCCAAAGGAATATGCCAAAATGGCCTCAGGACATCCAAATGAAGTCAAAATTATTTGAAAATACCTAGTTTCAGGCATGAAACCTCCTAGTGTAATACAAGAGGCAAGGATACATCACCAAAGACTAATAACTTGGATTGAATATACTAGACTACAAATCTTGGATGCATAAAACACTTCCTGAGATTCAAGACTTAAAATCAACATGTAGCCTGACAACATGGATTCCACAAGAATCCAAAATTCTTCTATAATAGCTTCATTAATGACAAAATAATTTAGAAAAAGTTCTCTATAAAGCTCCTATAATAACCTACTAATATAAGGAAAATCTGAACCTTCCTACATCGTTAGGGATAGGTCAATCCTAAATAGTTGATATCTTAGTAGGATCCACTTCTATACTAGCCTTTGAAATAACATGTACTAATAACAAAATCCCATGTTTCCCAAATGAACACTTCAAAGTTTAAGCAAATAATTCATCTTATTTATTCATCTACAAAACTACCTTTAAATATTCTAAAAGATATCATGGAGGCATTTTCTCTTGAATATCAATGCCATATCCTAAAGATTGTCTTGAAGACATTCTTCTCTCTAATGCAAACCTGATGGTATCTCAATTTCAAATTTATCATTGAGAATACCTAAGCTTCTCTCAATTGATTAAACAAATCATCTATGTAGTGCAAACAATACATTTGTGTCATAGTCACCTGATTCAACTCTTAATAATCAATGCATAATCTCATAATACCATTCTTCTTCTTAACAAAGAAGCCAAAAGCATCCCAAGAAAACATACTTGAACAAATCAAACCCTTATCTAGTAGATCCTAAAGTTGAATTTGTAGTTAAGTTGAATCGAGAGGTGACATCCTATGTTAAACCTTGGAGATAGGTTCAACACCAAGTTTGAGCATAATCTTGAATTCAACATCATGTCTTGAATACAAGTCAAGCAACCTTAAATGGAAGACATTGAAAAACTCATGAATAATGGGAATCTAATTGATCACTAACAAAGGAGAATATTTGTTAACTAAAATTATGAAATAGAAATGATCCTTCAACAATAAGTGATAAGAAGACCTCAAAGAGACAAGATCTAACTTAACCTTATGTAATATCTTATGCACAGCCACTTAAACACCATCAATTTTCATCAAGGAGAGTATCTTGCAATAGCAATTTAAGCAACCTTGATAGTGTGATAACCAATCCATATTCAAAATTATATAATATTCTCCTAAACTCATGTTATGAAGATCATTAAACTAGAAGAGATCTTAAATCATCAAGGATATGGATTTATAGACTTGATTCACATTAAATACATTACCACCAATGCTGCTAACAATAAGCCCTTGAATAAGAGATTGACTCTCCAAATCCAAATGTCTAACTATCCATGGATTAATAAAAGAATGATTAGCACTAGAATCAAAGAGAATCAAAACTATAAAATTTGTATCTATAAACTATATCATAGTGTTAAGTCAAGCATACATTGGCTTATCAATTAAAATATACACATGAGCATGCATACTAATACCACCCTTATCACATGCAAGTCTACCATCTTACTAAGAACCTTTACTATCTAAACACATTAGATAGTTGAAACTCTTTTGACCCAACTAATCATAGTTGCAATAATTATTATAATGTCTATGGATATGTCCAACCTTCCTACAAGCTTGATAAGTAGTGGGCCCATGAGTGATCCCACCACCTAAAAACTACTACTATTGTCTACTAGATCCTAAATCCTAGGCCTACTTAGACTCACTAGACTTCCTCAAAGAGTTTTGATTCCTCTTCTAAAAATGATCATGATGTGTTGCCTCTATTAATTGACTACATTCCAAGTCCATTACATGAGCACGTACTTCCTCATATATCTAAATATGACTAGATAGCAAGTAATCCTTAATGAATATATGAAGACCATGGATAAAATGGTTCACTCTAGCTCTCTTATCTAAATGTATGTGAGGTACATAAATGCTTATCTTTGAAAACCTATAGTAGTACTCTCTCACAATCCAACTACCTTGGTAGAGATGATAGAACTCATTTACTTTCACCTCCACATACTTTAAAGAAATATAATACTCATTAAAAGCAAGAAGGAAATTGCTCTAATAAACATCACAATCCTTCCAATGATGTATCTTCTTCTAAGAAGCCCACCAAAAATTAGAAAAACCTTTGAACTAGTAGGTTTCTAACTAAGTTTACTATGTAGGAGTGCAACCCATCAACTTAAAGATCTTAATAATCTATTCCAACCACTTAGTAACAACAATAGGTTCCTCCTCACTCTAAAAGGTAGATGACTCCAACTTACAAAATTGCTCCATAAACTCATGCTTCATTAAACATCTTCCACCACCACCACTTCTTGAAATAATGTGTGCTAATGGTAAGTTTGAATTTTTCTCTATATGATGATAGAAAATCTAGAATAAATAACTATTAATGTCTACTTGATTGATCTTCTCATTCAAGGTAAAAGCATGAGTAGAAGTAACAAGCTCCACTTGGGGATCTATTATGAGCTCCTTCATTTGATTAAGAATGGAATCATGTATTAGAGTTGGGTTGCTAGGCCCAACATCCACCTTTCTATGATGACCATGTTCATCTTTAACCTCTATCATTACTGAACACAAAAATATAAAATGAGAAAATCATCAAACCTAACTTTGATACCAACTTGTAAGATCCTCCTAATGAACTCCTAATGCATAATTAATTATGATAATAAAAGTAAAAGTATTGAAACAAACTAATGAAATGATAAGAAAGTGAAATAAATTTTATGTTGAATCCAAGACTAAAAAGGAAAAGAGAAGGTTATAATAGCAGTAGAAAAATACATACCTACATACATATATAAGATTAAAAACTAAAAGAAATATAATATCATGAATCTAAAAATTTAAAAGTGCTCACAAATATCCACTATACTAAAATATGCTTAGCCATACATAAAATTCATGATTCAATACATGAAACATAAAATAGAGAGTCATCTAAAACATGTCTATCAAATGTCACATACATGCCAAATGTTAAAAGACTAATGCTGAAACATAATGTGCATGAAATCCAAATTAGCAACTAGTACCAAAAGACCTCCTTTCTCTTCCTAGCCTACTAACTACTAAATAAGAGAGGGGATCAATATACACTAAGTAAGAAATCTTGGCATCTCCTTTGACTAAATTAGGGATAGGTCTCATGGTAGCTAGGTGAAGGCATGATAGCCTACAAAAAATGTTAGTATGTGTAAATAATTTAAACATCCTAGAGTACACATCAAGCATTGATATATATTAAGCAAATTTAACCAAGCTAAATTTATCTAATCCACTTATCAACCTACGAATAAAGATGTAGCATGCACCACACTTAATTTCAAATGAAAAATCTTTTTAAAATCAACATGATAATATAGCTTAGCCTAAAAAACTAAGTCAAACAAAGTTGAAATATGTTAAAATGTATTAAATTGAGCTCCAATGGTAAGAAGAGACCAAGAATTATAAATTAGAATATCATGACCTAACCATGAACTCCCCACAACTCATGGTGGTTAACTGTATCCTAACCACAACCTTACCATGACTCATGGTATTTTAAAAATGCTCATTAATAAAAACTATGACAAAAAAATTTTGATCACAACTTGACCATGACCTAATCACATCTTGTGATTGATTGAAACTCATAAAAAATAATGCAAGATAAAAAAATGATAAAGAAGAGGTATACCTCAACCTCATCACAACTTGTGGTGATAAACCACATCCTTACCATAATTTATGGTTGGCAAAAAAAACCTTACAAAATAATGAAACATGGTAAAAACAACAAAAAAAAAACTCAACCAAAGTCTTACCATGACTTGTGGTGATCAACCATGATTGGATCATGACTTGTGGTGTTGTAGGTTTTAAGAAATAGAAACTAGAAAATGCACATGATCACTAAAGGCTAACCACAACCTAATCATAACTTGTGGTGGATGACCATGACCTAAGCATGACTCATGATTAACATTAGCAATTGCAAGAAAACTCATGGTTGACTTGTGGTTACATTACAAAACTAAAAAAAAAAGTCAACAACAACAAAAAGAGACCAACGAATGTCCAATAGTTGATAAAGAACACCGAGGACCTAGAGGATAAGAACCAGAAAGTGTAATTAAGTTAATAAACCAAGGGAAAAGATCCCAAAAGATCATGATATAATGAAAAGGTCCAAACTCTTAAAAAATACCATTGAAAATTCTTAAAATGATGAAGACTTGGATTCTCATAAAATGGCCAAAACCTAATAGAATCCATGTTAAGACAAACTTAACAACAATATAACACTAGTCAAATGAGCAATATCCATGCCCCAAACTAGTTGGTAAATTAATTCTTATAAAATCCTTAAAACCTAAGATTAGTGAAATACATAAAATTACAAGTAAACATAACAACAAAATATTTATACAAATCATAGAAAATTAAACAATACCCAACCATTACTAAATGTGCAAAAAATCTTATAAATCAAAACAAATAGAAAAAATAACAAAGATTACTTACCTAGTGATGAGCGGCAAGGTACCCCTATGCCTAGCCATATGAATCACAAGTGTTCATGCATGATCCAGTCAAATTCTATTGATGGGACTAGTTGTGCATGCAAATCGTTATGTCTTGATCACAGTTTGCTATCTTCCCACTTGGACTAGTGGTAGCTTTGTCATGTATGGTTTAGTCCAAAGTGAGGCATATGATAATTGATGTTGTTCAGCCCTAAGCTACTCCTAATGGTCATAGAGAAATTAATTTTTTAACTAATTAACAATGAAAAGTAAAGTCTAAACTAGACTATAGGCAATGAGTGTTCATTTTCAGCTTACCATACATGTCCTAAATCTAGGTGTCCACTCCTGGGATTACTAAGCGCTATGCTACTAGGTGAACCAAACAATAACACTACCAGGGTTACTAAGTAAATACATGTTTATGCTTGAAACTGCTCATTCTGCTAATTCATTAATATGCATGAAAATGTAAATATTAACTAAGTACATGAAAAGTAAATTTCATGGAAAGTAAATCTAATCTAAGTCAAAGTGCTACAATGAATAAGAATCAATCTTGATCTTATTGTCATTTATGGAATGTGTCCAGGTACATTGCCACTTGAATAAGACAACATACAACTAACTCAGATCCACACTATGGGTGCTCACTAACCATTCTCTAAGACTACAGAATAAAACTACAAGAGTTTGGCTACTCTATTAACAAAACTATGCCCCAAATATGTGTCCAAGTGCTATATTTACAAGTCAGCACACATCCCATGATATCAAATATCCGACATTGCATCTTGACCCCTGATATTGGGTATCCAATATCAAATATTTGATATCATAGCCATGTAAAACATGATTCATCATACCCCCATGACTGAATGAAAAGTCATCCTCGAGTGAACAAAAGAAGGAACAATTCCCTTAAAAAATATTGGGAGTTATGGGATTATTGATTGATATGCAAACTACTTCTTGACTCTAAGTGCTACATTATAAAATTTTATTTGAGTGGATGCATACAAAATGACAAAGTAACAAAAAGACTAAATAGACATTGAAGATTACAAAATTTGTAAAGGTCTTTAAGAATTTTCTAAAGATGATTCTTCTTGTTGGTACTAGCGATGGCAAACTTTTAACCTTGATTGTTATGTCGATGCTTCTCTAGTTATGCAAAACATTCTTGCAGGGTGAACTAAAATTTCTTCTCATCATCCCATGGATCTAGCAAACATGCAAAGTTTGAGCAACTATCTTATATGTGCTATGATTTATCCATGGGCATATCTTCCGTTGTCCCCCTCTTAACTTTATTTTTGTGCTTGGCAAAAGACCTTCTTCCTTAGTTGTTTCTTTTAGCATCACCTATAGTCACCAAAGGATCAACATTAGTTTTGGAAAATTTTCCTTAATAATTAACCCTTTTTAGATCCCTTAGTCTTCTTTGAAGCACAAGGTGATTACAACATACCATGCCCAAGGTCATCAATTACTATTAGTTATAGGATGTTAGAAAAATTTTAAAGTGAACATACCCAACCCCCATGACTAATAAGCATAACTTTGAAAGTACATAATTTTTTTCATAATTGAAACTGAAGGTCTAATTCAAAAAGTGGCCAAGCAATATAAATGGATATTTTAACAAAAGAGTAGGAAAAAGTAAAAAAGTAATTGAAAGGGATGAGAAGTAGTCCCAGAATTATTCATAAATTTAGAGAACCTATCACTGATGATCTGAAAGATGTGAAGGTTAGTTCAAAGCCATGATCAACAAAAGTTATGCAAGTGGGTCCTCCTCGAAGCAAGCTACTACCATAATGCCCTTGCATAACCACTTCTATAGATGCTCATGGACACCTGAGAAATTAAATGTAGACCATGCCTTTATTTCAAACAACACACAACTGCCATGGTTGGGATGTTTCACTATACTACACAAAACCAAAAGGCTCACAATTGCATGCAACAGTGAGGTGAATAATGGGATGAGAAGGGATTGCAAAGATCAGGATGTAAGGTACTTGACCATGTCCATAATCGATTTTTGTGAAAAATGTGATGAAAATGATCACCATACCTATCCATCCAAGTTCAAACCAAGTCCATACCATGAACAATGACCTTGTATTAATGTGTTCCTTCATGTCAATCACCATGAGTCCACAACCACCACAAAGAACAATCATCACTCCAAAAAGAGAAGAAAAGAGAAGAAGGAAGGAAGGATCTTAGTTAAAGAGGTGCCTTTAGGCATGGGTAACATGTCCTTCTAGCCCCATAACTAGTGCTTGTAGCCCATTATTGTGTCTAAGGGATGTGCTTTGAATTTCCATTATTGTTGTTTTTATTCTCTCTCTCTCTCTCTCTCTCTCTCTCTCTCTCTCTTTGTTTTGTTGTTTTTTTAAAAAAATTTTCATTTTTTCATGGGAACCACACCATGCCAAGACATAGAATCATAAACGACACAAAGAAAGTTAAGAAGAGAACCCAAAAAATTCCCTTGAGGTCATACCCTTACCATTCCCACTTAGTCATTTCCTCTTTCTTCAAGGTACAATAATCATTGATTAATTTTAGTTTCATAAGAGAAGAGCCAAATTTTTTCCATGAAAAAGACCTTTTATTTGGAGAACTAGAGGGATGGATGAGGTGGTCTCACTACTTTACACAATTACTTACCCAATCATCTAGATAGAATAACACAAAAACCCAACACATACTGTTGACTTCTGCATCATGACTTGGTAATATTATTAACAAAAACCTAAAATACATTCATAAAACATAAAGATAATGACTCAAGAAAAGAGAAAAATATGAGGAAAAGAAAAATATTAAGTGAAACACCACTAATTTCAGCTTAGCACTTTAATTGAAAATGACTCAAGTCCTTTCAAGCATTCATAAATAAAATAAAATTATCCAGATCATACAAGTGGAAGGTTTTCATGCATAAAATAACTGAAAATTTCCTGTGGCAGAGACAAAGGCACATGCACCAATTATTGAATATTATCCAGCAAAGGAAAATGCGGAGATTATGCTTCTCTCTATAACGTTGGATGTTTTGTGTGTATCATCAATGGAATCCTCTCTACTAGAGTCAGTTTCTAATTTAATTATTCCAGGATTAATTTATCAGTTAGTTGCAGCAGCGAAGTTTTTTAGTGCTTGGGTTAAGCAATCAAAGTTGCATGCCTATCATTTTTTAGTGGATCGCCCAACGTTAAAGAGTGGCCAAATCAATCTGCTGGATGGTGTGGGTGGAGAAAGGCAATAAGTAGCAAAGGCCTGGAATTTTTTTTTTTTTTGACATGGATGAACAACGTAGAGACCTGAAGGAATTCGGAACAGCTATGAGGGCGTTGGTGGAGGAGTTGTTGGAGCTTCTGGACGAAGGCCTGGGCCTTGAGAAGGGCTACCTCTGGGAGGCTCTGGGCAGGGACGCTGCCTACTTCGGCATGAAGACGCTGATCCAACCTGCTCCTTCTCTCCTTGTTCACGTTGCTGTTGCTGCCACGGTGCTGTTCCGCCGTCCACTGCGCTGCTATTTCTACCGCTGCCGAGTTGCCGATTCTGTGGCTGCCACGTCGTTGTTTCCACCTTCCACTGCTGATTCTTCCGCCATCCACTGCGCTGCTGTTTCTACCGCCGCCGAGTTGCCGATTCTGTGGCTGCCACGTTGTTGTTTCCACCTTCCGCTGCTGATTCTTCCGCTGTCTCTCGCTGCCGCTGCTGCGTCATCCCAGCTGCTGCTGTTCGCTGCCTGCCGCCGCAGTTCTTTTTGACTGCCGTGGTTTTCTGGCTGCCGCTGTTTTCTGGCTGCCGTCGCTGTCTGTTTTTCGCCGCGTTGCTATTTTTCCAGCCACACACTCCACTTCCGTCCCTGCTGCCATCACCATCAGTGATTCCGAGCAGAGACACCAGCAACGCAGTCATTACCGAGCACCACCGATGACCCCGCGGCGCCTGCGCTTGTATCACTGCTTCTGTTTTTTTTCTCCCTCCACGTCGCTCTCCCTGAGCTGCCATGCCCCCAGCTGCTGTTTTCTATGCTGCCACCTCGCTTTTCTGTCTGCCGCGCTGATTTTTCCACTGCCACCCTGCCGCGTCGCCAGTTACCACCACGTGACGCGTCGCCCGCTGACTCCCGCGCTGCTATCCTGCCACTGCCGTTGCCGTTTCTGTGCAACTGCTGCTGCATCGCCGTCTCCCGCCCTGACACGCTGCTGTCTTCTCCCGCCGCCGCTGCTATTTTTTCTGCTGCTGTCGCTGCTGTTTTTTTCTCCCTCCCGCTGGTGCCGCCGCGTCACTGATGTCTCGCCTGCCGTGCCGCTGCCACCTCGTTCTGTTTGCTGCCTCTCCGCTGCCGTGCCTCCCACTTCTGCACTGCCTTGGCTATTACTCCTGCATTGCCTGTCGTACTGTTTCTGCGCTACAGCTACCACCATCACCTGCTGCTGCTCCTCCTGCCATCGCTACGTTGCTGTTCTGTCACCCTCACCACCGCTACAGTCACCACCCGATGATTTAAAAAAAAATTTATCAAACAATGGAAAATTTCAATTTTTTTTCAGTCACTAAGGCTTCAAAAACAAAAAAAAATAATATAATTCTTCAAGGGGCCGCCGCAGCTGGACATCTTTTTAAATTTTCTAAAGTTTTATGGCTCAAGGGCTTGTATTTTTAATTATTTGTATTTTTTATGGGCTCAAATGACCCATAAGTTGTAAAATACATTGAACCTGGCCAAGGAAGGCAAATTGCCAACACACGTACAACTCATGTACAACTCTCAAGCATGGATACATTGAACCTGGTCAAAGCAAACCCTAGCCAAAACCCTAGCCCAAACCTATAAATACCCTACCAATTCACATGAAAGAGGGGGAAGCAACAAAGACAAAGAAACAAAAAAAAACAAGAACAAAGAGGCAAAGAGAAGCAAAGCAAAAGCAGCAAGAAGGAGAAGAAGATTGGAAGAGGCAAAGATTGGAGAAATTGGCAATTCTGAAGGAGGATAAAACTTGCAATCCTTGGGCGCTTAGCACATCCGATTTTTGGCTTTCAAGTTCTTCTCACATCGTCACATCATATCCTTCCGGGGCTAGGCGTTTGACTTGCCATTCACACTTGTGCAACTACGCTTTGACCAGTGCACATTTTTCTAAAACAATATAATACAGTTTCATTATTGCCTCCCATTTACATTGTTTAGTTCTGTTTATACTTTATAAATATAACTTTGTTCAAGCTTCATTCATAATTCTATTCATGTGCACTTTATTTACATTTCGTATCATTGTTTACATTTCATTTACATCCTGTTTATGATAACTCCAACGCTAGCCGTAGCTTACGCTCGAGGAAGTCCTTAGTTGATTTACGTGCAAACCATCCAAGGCACTCTGCCTTCGTTCCCTTTTCCAGCTTGCCCTCAAGCGAAGGCAGGGTCCGCTGTGGCTACCCAACGATCCCTCGGTGTTTGTTTCCTTTCCAGCCTTACGCTGACGATTTAGGTCAGTACAGTTTTTGGTGCTAGAAGGAGGACCACTTTCTTGTTATTAATCAAAGCCTCACTACCTATCAAAACTCCATTCATCTATCCGAATCCATTCACATTTATCATGGAATCTTCCCAAGTCAACCCAGTAACACTACCAATTGCTTCAAACCCTATGACTGCTACGGAATCCATAACCGTCACTGAACACATAAATCCTCAAGGCCCTATACGCCAATCCCTCAGGCTACAAGGCAAAGGCCCCATTTATGCAACTCTTACACCTGAACAATATAATTTTATCTGTGTTAATATCCAAGCCAACCTACCCATTGATCGTATAGAGAGGGAAGCTAAGAGAGAATATGAATTCATCAACAAAGGAGGACGTGAGTTTATCCCTTCAGCTTTTGACATAATCCCACTATCTGAAAACCATCATGAACTCATATCCCAACGTCTCATGGTTAAAAATCAAGCCTTACAACTACCTCCCATAGAGCCTCAAGATGAAGAAGATGACTTTGCAGCCCAATCTGAACATGGAGAATCATACCATACTGTTAGCCCCCAT
>MNCI01036774.1:164695-238379 GCA_015680685.1 Gnetum montanum | reverse complement strand
TCTTGCACGGTCGTTGCTTTCTTTTCCAAGTATTTACCTTACAACTTTCTTTACACTTTAGAAATTTATGTTACATTTAGTTGCACACATATACTCTAGAAAACAAAGAAAAACAATAAAAAACATAAAACTACAAAAATACATGGCCTGAAAAGGCCTTAAACTAGCATACAGCCCGGAACGGCATAAAACTATCACTTTTTACATTGCTTTTCTTTCATTCATACATTCTAACTCTATGTACAGCAGGTGTTGCTTGATCTTGTTTTCTTCCTAGTTGATTCTTGCAGGATCTCGTAAGGACACTGCATGACCATGCATGCAGCATCACACTTTACACAAGCAAGGTAAGCATTAGTCCGCTATGACTATAAACTAGCAATGCATCATCTGCTACGACGCTAAACTGGCACCGTCCAAGGGGTTATGACGTGAAACTAATCCACGACAGTCCGCTAAGACTATAAACTAGCAACATCATTGATGACCAGACAAAATTGGAAAAGACATGTTGTTGCAGTTGGCTGTTCCTGTTCCACATAGACTTGTTGCACGATTCATCCCATGGGGCCTAATGAAACTGATGTCGTTCATGATTTTGTTTACTTTGAAAGCTGCACGCGGTGACTCCATCTCCTTATTTAAAGTGTTTAGCTGATTGTTTCATTTGTGATTTTCTTGTCTTCTTGGAGTTGTGTTTGTAGGATGACACTTTTGAGGCGTTCATACATTGATGCATTTTATCATGACAACAAGGTATCACATTTTTCCTGACGCACGCGACTGGGTTAGTCAATCCATTCATAAGTACATTCCCGATTCCCGATGCATCCCCTATTTCCCAATCATGCTCCCTTATCCTATTCGATTACATCCCCCTTGATACATTCCACTCATCTCAAAACTCTTGGTACACTGTTGCACATTATAGCTCTTTAAGCAGTTGCGATGCAAAACATAATACATAGTACATGATGCAAAAATGCAAGTGCTCAAACACGAGCATGGCACAAAAAGTAAGCTCTTTCAAAAAGACCAAAATGAAAAAAAAAACAAAAAATGGTCAAAGAGCAAAATGCACAGAAAAGGTCTTCAAGACCCTGTTGACATCATGAACAAAAGACTATTGACCATTCTCATATAAGCCCTAGGCGAGAAGGCAGTTGTCTTGAAAAAAAGAAAACAGTTACACTTGTGTCTCAAAAAGACCATGTTGCACATCACTGCATGGCTTTGACTATTTACAACGAGCCCCGCAAATACTCTATAAGAGTCCCGTTTCTCCAAAGAACACACCTCCTATCTCTTGGTTCCGAGTCTGCCGAAAAAACCGGCTGTTGACAAGGACCAAATGACATAACTTGTGCATAAGAGAGCATTCCCCTCCCACAAATCCCAGCAGCAATCATCGCCCTTAACCTCCTAGCTTCCCCGGTTACAATCAATTCCCTTGCATCTTGAACCACATTCCCCTCAATCCCATGTACTTTTGAAAATGGTGCGATAATATCCAACCAAAGGTTGATGGTTAATGTTTGATGCTTTGTTTGCTCATGGTGTTTTGTACTTCTTTGTCGACGCCTCTCAGCTGAATTCCTCCAAACGTCAACAAATAGGGGCCAATGAAACACCACTAATTTCAGCTTAGCACTTTAATTGAAAATGACTCAAGTCCTTTCAAGCATTCAAAAAAAAATTATCCAGATCATACAAGTGGAAGGTTTTCATGCATAAAATGACTGAAAATTTCCTGTGGCAGAGACAAAGGCACATGCACCAATTATTGAATATTATCCAGCAAAGGAAAATGTGGAGATTATGCTTCTCTCTATAACGTTGGATGTTTTGTGTATATCATCAATGGAATCCTCTCTACTAGAGTCAGTTTCTAATTTAATTATTCCAGGATTAATTTATCAGTTAGTTGCAGCAGCGAAGTTTCTTAGTGCTTGGGTTAAGCAATCAAAGTTGCATGCCTATCATTTTTTAGTGGATCGCCCAATGTTAAGAGTGGCCAAATCAATCTGCTGGATGGTGTGGGTGGAGAAAGGCAATAAGTAGCAAAGGCCTGGAAATTTTTTTTTTTGACATGGATGAACAACGCAGAGACCTAAAGGAATTCGGAACAGCCGTGAGGGCGTTGGTGGAGGAGTTGCTGGAGCTTCTGGACGAAGGCCTGGGCCTTGAGAAGGGCTACCTTTGGGAGGCTCTGGGCAGGGACGCTGCCTACTTCGGCATGAAGACGCTGATCCAACCTGCTCCTTCTCTCCTTGTTCACGTTGCTGTTGCTACCGCGTTGCTATTCCGCTGTCCACTACGCTGCTATTTCTATCGCCGCCGAGTTGCCGATTCTGTGGCTGCCACGTCGTTGTTTCCACCTTCCGCTGTTGATTCTTCCACCGTCCACTGCGCTGCTATTTCTACCGCCGCCGAGTTGCCGATTCTGTGGCTGCCACGTCGTCGTTTCCACCTTCCGCTGCTGATTCTTCCGCTGTCTCTCGCTACCACTGCTGCGTCATCCCAGCTGCTGCTGTTCGCTGCCTGCCGCCGCGATTTTTTTTGGCTGCCGCGGTTTTCTAGCTGCCGATGTTTTCTGGCTGTCGTCGCTGTCTGTTTTCCGCTGCATTGTTGTTTTTCCAGCCATACACTCCACTTCCATCCCCTCCGCCATCACCATCAGCGATTCCGAGCAGAGACACCAGCAACGTAGTCATTACTGAGCACCACTGATGACCCCGCGGCGCCTACGCCTGCATCACTGCTTCTATTTTTTTTCTCCCTCCACATCGCTCTCC
Organism: Gnetum montanum; assembly: GCA_015680685.1. NCBI lineage: Eukaryota > Viridiplantae > Streptophyta > Gnetopsida > Gnetales > Gnetaceae > Gnetum > Gnetum montanum. The sequence goes on along the minus strand of MNCI01036774.1, from coordinate 235,584 downwards.
CTGTGCTGCCATGCCCCCAGCCGTTGTTTTCTACGCTNAGCAGCGCGTCAGGGCAGGAGACGGCGATGCAGCAGCAGCTGCACAGAAACGGCAACGGCAGTGGCAGGATAGCAGCGCGGGNCCGTTTCTGTGCAGCTGCTGCTGCATCGCCGTCTCCTGCCCTGACGCGCTGCTGTCTTCTCCCGCCGTCGTTGCTGTTTTTTTTGCTGCTGCTGCTTTTTTTTTCTCCCTCCCACTGCCATTCACACTTGTGCAACTACGCTTTGACCGGTGCACATTTTTCTAAAACAATATAATACAGTTTCATTATTGCCTCCCATTTACATTGTTTAGTTCTGTTTATGCTTTATAAATATAACTTTGTTCATGCTTCATTCATAATTCTATTCACGTACGCTTTATTTACATTTCATATCATTGTTTACATTTCGTTTANATCCAAGGCACTCTGCCTTTGTTCCCTTTTCCAGCTTGCCCTCAAGAGAAGGCAGGGTCCACTGTGGCTGCCCAATGATCCCTCGGTGTTTGTTTCCTTTCCAGCCTCACGCTGACGATTTAGGTCAGCACATTAAGAAATGGAAAGCATATTAAAAATCAGAAAATTTTGAAAGAATTAGGAAAATGATAAAAATTTGTAAACCAAAAAAGTGAAAAATACTTGTTAGTTTTGTAAGATATATGCATCTAAGTCCTCTATGTCCATTTTCTTAAGTCTAGAACTAATAAGCAAATCAATTGTCTTCATGCATCTTTGAAACAATCTTATAGTCTCATTTTCAAGCCACTAGGTGTCTTCTAGTTTAGTGGCTACTAAGTAGATTGGTTTTTGCTCACACCCTTTCTCTTCAAATCTGTTGTGGGTTGTGTTAATATTTTGCATTTTTGGCCCACAACTACACCCTTTACTATTAGTAGTAATGCATGGATTCTTCTGTCTCTCCATAGCAATAGGTTCATCATTTATGTCTTGTGTTGGAGTGGTGATGGTTGTTGGCTTTTGTGTATGATTAGGAAACATTCTTCTAGCAAGGAAGGGTCTTGCACCAGATTGGCCTTGTGCTAGTTTTGATGTGCTAGTAGGTCTACATGTTTTTGTGCTTATGTGAGGAAGCTACCCTAAAGAAAGAACCTTTTCGAGGTTGTGGTTGAGATCTACTAGTGTTGTCATGTCTGTGTATGTTCATAGCACAAGTGGCATTCTTTCATTGATGTTGTGGTGTGAAACCTTCCTGTGTTGTTGACGGTGACATAGGGTGATGACCTCATAGAAGATGTTGCAGGATGATGATATTTGGGAGAGTGGTCGTAGTGATTTGAGGTAGAGGAAGTGGAACTATTCGAGGAAATAGATTGTTGAATGTAATATCCATACAAGTTCAATTGGTAGTAAGGGTAGTGCTGGTTTGATGATGGCCTCCCCCACGACTATGGGTTTTGCTACTATAGTTGATAGTAGTTTTAAGGCTAATAAGAAGTCCCACTAGGATAGTACAGTTGGTTGTAAGACTATCTAAAATTACCTTGTAAGGTAATTTTCTAGGCATTTACTTTTGTACAAACTTTGGACTCAATGTAGAAGCCCCATACTCATATAGATGTAACATGACTAGGCAATAGCCCTTTGGATGGTCATATAGGCAAATGTCACATCCATCATTCTCCTCAGTGGTTGAGTTTCTAACCTCTTCTTCTATGACCATTTTCCCTTTTTGCCAATAAGTGTTCCTAGCTATTTCTTGGTTCTTTTTCCTCTCTTTTTTTTGTGTGATCACTTGATTTTTTTTGTGTTACTCTCTCCTCTATGGTTTCTATGCAGGTTATAACTTTCTCATTTATCCATTCCAACAGCTTATCTAGCTTTGCTTTAATCTCATCAATAAAATTTTTTTTTTGGCAAGGCTTGTTGTAAAATCACCTCATCAAGAGCTACCTCTTTTTTCTCATCATAGATATGGACCCTTTTCTTTTGAAGAGTTGGATCCTAGTTATTTTCCTTCACATTCTCTCATTGACATAACTCTCCTTCTTCTTTTGCCACCTACTCGATTAGCCATTATATCTTATGGGCTTTTAATTCATATAATTAACCTTAAGCATACATCCCAAGGTTCTCTCTCATTTCATCATGAATCCCATCTATGATGTGGAAAAATTTCTCTTTTTGAGAGAAATCATGGCCAAGACATCTATGTAGTAGTGAATAGTATTTATCCAAGGCCATGTCCAAGGGTTCATGATTTTCTTACTTCCACTCTTGGACTTTTTTCTTAAGTTGGGCACTCTCACATAGGTTTGGTATTTTTCATTAAAAAGTTCCAACATTGTGGACCACTGGTGGATGGAACTTGGTTCCAATGATCTATACCAACTTTTAGCTTTGTTGATTAGTGTCCTAGGAAAGAGCTTAAGCCTTTGCCACCCACTTTCATTGTTGTATAAGGTACGTGCATCATGGAAGGTTTGTAGATGATGTTGTGGATAAAAATCATAGCCTCTTGTGAACTTAGGAATATTATTCATATCAAGCCTGGGTAGGCGACTTTACTTGCGATGCCTATGAGGTATCTTAACTACCTTCATGATCTACATCAAGCTCTTAGTGGCCAATAAGGGTTCATCATCATCAAACATGTTGTGATGAAATTTTCTATTTCTATTCGTTTAATTGTGATGATCTTATCTATGCTCATTTTGATGTCTTTGATTTTGCCCTTGGGTTCGATTTCTATCTTTATCTTGATGTCCTAGTGAAGCTCCATCTCTATACCTACGTTCATCTTTGTCAAAACTAGACGTTGAAGAGGAAGAGGAAGATGAGAAGCTAGGAGAATTTCCATGGCTTCTATAGTTCTCCCTTTGATCCTTTGATTTATCTTTTTTAGGTTTAGAGAAGGTCCTAGGCCTTGAGGCCCTCCTTGATCTAAGACTTACTTCATCTCCTCTAGGATTTTCTGCACTAGTTGAATGTAGTCTTTGAGTGTAGTAAGGGTCTAAATGAGCATAGGAAGCCCCTACTTGAGGTTGTTCACTCCAATTTTCTTTAGTATAAATCCTATCATTTCTTCTATGAGAGCTTTCATCATGTGATGCAACCTTGGTCCTATGTGAAGAAGACATGATTTTACTTGATAACATGTGTGACTTAAAATATTAATATTTTCTAAAAGATAGATTGTTAATACCTTTACAATGATCTTGTAGAATATAACTAATCTAGATAACTAGCACCATCCCGGGAAATGGTGCCAATGATGAGCAGTGAGGTACCCCTACGTCCAACCATACGAATCATAAGCATTCATGCACAATCCAGTCGAATTCCATGGATGGGACTAGCTATGCATCTAGATCATTATGTCTTGATCATAGTTCATAGTCTTCCCACTTGGACTAGTGGGAACTTTGTCACGTATGATTTAGTACAAAGTGAGGCATATTATAATTAATGTTATTCAGCCCTAAGCTACTCCTAATGGTAATAGAGAAATTAATTATTTAATCTAATTAACAATAGAAAGTAAAGTCTAAACTAGCCCACAAGTGATGAGTGTCTATTCCTAGCTTTTCATACACATCCTGAACACACGTATCCACTATTGGGATTACCAAGTGCTATGCTAGTGGGCAAACCAAATAATAACGCTACTAGGGTTACCAAGAAAATACATGTTTATGCTCGAAATTGGTCATGCTCATTCCACCAATTCATTATTATGCATGGAAATGTAAATATTAACTAAGTAATGAAAAGTAAACTGCATAGAAAGTAAATCTAATCTAAGTCAAAGTGCTACAATGAATAAGAATCAATCTCGATCTTATTATCGTTCATGAAATGTGTCTAGGTACATTGCCACTTGAATAAGACACCACAAAACTAACTTAGATCCACACTACAAGCACTCACTAACTATTCTCGAAGACTATAGAATAAAATTGTAGGAGTTCAACTACTCTATTGACAAAACTATGTCCAAAATGTGTGCCCAAGTGCTATATTTATAGGCCAACACACATACCATGATATCGAATATTTAACATCATATCTTGGTCCTTAATATCATAGCCATGCAAAACACAATTCATCACCTAGAAAAAGAAAAGCATTAATCCACAAAAGTACATGAAACTTAGTCATGAATTCTCACAATGTCATGCTCATGAACTAATAAAACTCCACACGCTACCACAAGCATTTGATTCGACAATACTTCCATGTATAAGAAATTGGATTCCAAAGTACTGAGTTGAATGTAGTATGAGATGTTTATGGAAAAATCACACAGAAACAAATTATAATATAAAAATAGCTAATTTTCTAAAATACTAAGACATCAAAAAATAAATATATTCCAAAAATATCATGCAATGTATGTAACCTCCTAGAAAACCAAAATGCATACCAAAACTAAAAAAATAAGGGGAAAAACATCTCATAAATATAATTAGTACAATAAAACATCATGCTCACACAAAAATCTACCATGCCATCACATGCCCAAGACATAGCCTTCATGAGAATTTGCCAAAGCTCATCTACCAATTTACTGCACACTAGCAAAAAATGATATTATATCTATTATATTAATGCATAAAGTTAAAATACAAATAAACATAATATAAAGATGGAAAATCTAACTAACAAGTAACATAACCAAAGCATAAAATAACATCCATTCATTACAAGCATAAAGCAAAATGATAAGGATACTAATTAGAAAATTTGAAAATACCAGTTGTTACACTTTCAAAGTTAATCCGAAATGAGAGATAGCTTGGTTTTTTCATTATTTTCAAGTATCATGTAGGTGAGATGTTGTAAGTTTGAACCACACTTAAGGCAAGTTTATGTTTTACTTAAGTTCTATGAGAGTGTAGTATTGGCTATGTATTATGGGGTATATATAGTCAAATAGTTTTGGAATTTCTTAGGAACCATCGTTTGATAAAATGATAAGGCACTTGTTTCTCAAGTCAAAGATTTGGGTTCAATCTTAGGCACAACCACTCGAAGATATTAGGCATTCACTCATCCATTGATCCTCTTGAGTTCCCACTTGGCAGGATGAGCATTGTGGCTCCAGGTGATGATTCTTTATGATGAAGCATTAAAGTGTCACATCGACAGGCCCTGTCGATAAGGCCATGTCAATGGGGTGTTGCCCCATCGATGGGGCCACATCAACATAGTGTTTGCTGCATTTCTGAGGCCTTGTCAATGCAACTTCATAATAAAGTCTATAAATACATGCTCATCCATCATGTTTAGGGGGAGTCTTGTCATAGTTATAGCAAAGCCCTTGTAGTTTTGTCATTTGAAGTTAGAACATTTTTTCTGAGTGCCCGCAGTAGGAGTTAGAAAGTGTACAGATCTTTATTCGAGCATTGATGTACCTGAGCACACTAGTGTGAATGGCAATAAAGATGAGCCTTTGATCAAACCTTGCAGCACTTGGAATAGATTAATGATTTATTTTTTCATTTATCATTTTCATTAATTACGTGATCAATTAAGATAAGTAAGACATTAATTAATTAATTAAGTAATTAAGCTAAATAGATTAAACACATAAGTACGACCACTTTGACCTTAACATTCAATGCTTAGTAATCCCAACATTGCTTAATGCTTGGAAACCTAGTAGTGTTATATGCGTTCAGGATGTGTATGGAAAGTGGAACTGGATGCTTATGTTAGGATAGTTAGTTATTAATTAGCAATAAGATTAGTTAAATTGGTTAATAAATTGAGTTTCAACTTGTTATTAATCGTAGGTGAATAAAATATAAAATAATAAAAAATTATGTGTCCTAATGGCATTTAACCATACAACTAAGCTTCACAAGTGTAGTTGGGAAGACAACAATCATCATGATTAGATTTCACTGCCTAGAACCAGTGTACTTAGGAAGTTAAGGTTTGCAGAATTTGACCGAATTGCATGTGAATGCTTGTAATTCATATGGTTGGGTGTAGGGTATACTTGCCGCTCATCACTTTAGTTTTGAAATCTCTTATTGCTGCTTTCTTTTTTTTTAGAAAATGTTTTCTTGTTCTCTTTATAAGAAGTTGTTTAATAAGAAATAAAAACTTGTGAGGACACTTTTGAATAAGGACAAGGCCTAATCCTTTTCCTTTCCTAAAGGGGAGGTTTTTCAAGATTAGTTGTAAGGATGAAAACTAGAAAAGGCTTCTCCAAAACCATTAGATTTTTTCTTTAGACTTTCTCTTCATTGATTTAATGTACTTTGATTTTTTTAATATTATTATTTAATTTTTTAGGGTTTGACATCCCCTCCACACCCCCTACCTCTGACCACCCCCACCATCCCCCCTTCCCCCTTTTCCAAAAAAGCAAAATAATAGTTTTTTTTTAGTTTTAGGATTAGAAGAATTATAGAGGAATATTAGGATGTTTTAAGTATGCTTGAACTAGCAACCTCTTACTTAAGAAGACAATGGGATAACCACTTAAGCCACATATCATTGGCAAAAGTTTTAGGATTTGACACCTTCTACACTTAAAAAGGTAACATCTTCAATAATTTTCCTATTTTATATATAGAGTATCATATTAGTTATAAGTTCTAAAATACATTTAGTTATGTAATTTAAAGTTTAGAACATAGCGATAATAAAATTTTCATCATCATTATTGTAGCTTTGTTCCAACAAAATGGGATTGGCTACATAACTTTTTTTTTCACCATGCATCTCTATGAACAACTAGATTTTTATTTATTTGTAGTTTCTTCAAATCATCTTCGATTATTTTTTAGATGTCTTCTTTAATCACCCTTTTGATGGCTTTCCTAGAACAATGATGTAGAAACCTTCATTTATAAACTTATTATCTGATCTTTTTTACACATGTTCAAATCATTTAAGTTGTTTTTGAACATGCTCTAATTTTTTTCCAATTATGTGTGGTAAAAAAAAATGTCTCTACGCAACACACCAATATAATAATACAGGTTGGACAAGATTGCAAAAAAGTTTTCTTTTAATCTCCCATGCCAAAATTTGTTTCCTGCTACAATTATTTCTAAGAACAAATGGAGGTCACATACCACTTTAAACCCTTTTAGTAAAAAGTAAAAATATGTGAAAATGCTTTTGAATAAAGATAAGGTCTGATCTTTTTCTCACCGAGAGAAAAAGTTTTTCAAAATAAAAACCTGAAAAAGCATCCCAAAACCAATAGCTTATGAATTATGAATGTTTCATGAACCAGCAGGTGGAGTAGTGGAGAACGCCTATATCATATGTTTTCCACCCTTAAGAAGCGGAAAATACCTTTAAAAAACTTAACCCAACCCCAACGCTGACGATTTAGGAGAGTGAAATGTGCGACTTGCCCGTTTTTTACCCTCGTTTTCAGCGACAGCTTCTCTTGATCTGCTTTGATGCTGATGTGTGCTTTTATACAAAACGGAACCCCTGTAACGCATGTTTCCCAGCCTAGCGGGAAATGACTGAAAGCTATGAGGCTGATAAATAAATAAAACCATTCCACTGCGAAGAATTCAGGAGCACTGAAATTTCTTGCTCGATTCTTTTGTTCCACCGTACCTGCAAATTATTTTAGGACTTCTCGTGGGTTCTTTGATGCTGAGATACTGTCATTTGTTGCGCGCTTGTATACAAAAAGGAGACGTGGAAACCGGCAAAATCCTTCACTCTCAACTTTTGCGTTGCAGCCATTTTAAAAAATGCACGATATTGCACAACATGCTGCTGGAATTGTATGTGAAGTCCGGCAACACGTGCGATGCCGGCAGAGTTTTTGGTGAAACAATGGAGAAGGATGCTTGTTCTTGGACTTTGATGATTTCATGTTATGCTAAACGTGGAGTTCCAGATGCAGCTTTGCACCTGTTTCGTCAAATGACATTTTCAGGTGTTGTTCCCAATCATTTTACGTTTTCTGCCATACTTTCAGCTTGTGGTAGTTCATTTGAAGGAATGCAAATTCATGAACGCACTGTGAAAACTAGGTTAGTGCATAATCTGTCCGTGAACAATGCGCTTATTGATATGTATGGAAGATATGGATTGCTGGAGAATGCACGGAATGTGTTCGACAGAATGTCAGAGCGAGATGTTGTGTCGTGGACTGCAATGTTGGCAGCGTATGCCAATGGTGGGTTTGTTGAAAAAGCACTTCAATTTTTTGAGAAGATGCCTTGCCGAAATACTATCACGTGGAATGCCTTGATTGCAGCATTTGCAGAAGTTGGTTTTGTTGATGAGGCCATGAAGCTGTTTGATGAAATGCCTAAGAAGACTCTGGTCTCAGCCACGGCTATAGTTGCAGGTTTGTCAAAAGCTGGGAGAGGTGAAGATGGTTTGAAGTTCTTTGGAGAAGTGAATATGAAACCGGATTTGAAAGCCTTTTGTACCGTTGCCAAGGTTTGTACTGACTTGTTGGCTCTGCAGTTTGGGATGCAGATTCACTGCCAGGTCATTAAATCTAGGTACAAGATAAATGTTTTTGTTATGAATGCCTTGCTGGATTTGTACTCTAAATGTGGATGCATGGTTGCAGCCAGGAAGTTATTTGATAGAATTCAGAGCTTCGCTGATGTTGTGTCATGGACCACGATGATTTATGGTTATGTGTCCAATGGCGATGCAGAAGAGGCTCTCAAGCTATTCCGGAAGATGCCTCAAAGAAATGAAGTTTCATGGAATGCAGCAGTTGCTGGGTTCGCAAGTAATGGGTTTCTGAAGCAAGCAGTGGAATTGTTCCAAGATATGCCTCAAACATCAGTTGAGGCTTTTTGCAGCTTGATTTCAGGGTTGGCTGATCATGGTCTCATCGATCAGGCTTTGAAGCTTTTTGAGCAGATGCCTACCAAGGGTATTGATTCATGGAATTGTATGTTAGCATGCCTTTTGAAGAACTTTTTTGTGGAGGAAGCATTGCTTCTTTTCCGGGAGATGGGCTCGAGGAATATAATTTCCTGGAATACAATGATTGCTGGACTTGCACAAAATGGACATGGCAGAAAAGCTTTGCATATTTTTCAAGAAATGCGATGTGCTGGAGTCAGTCCTGATAGCATGACTTTTGGGTGCATATTACCAATCTGCTCTCACTTTGCAGGCTTGGATCAGGGCAAAGAAATTCATGGAAGTATAGTTAGGAGTGGGGTTTGGAGACATTCTATAGCTATCACCAATGGGCTGATAGATATGTATGCAAAATGTGGAAACATACAAGAAGCACATTATTTGTTTCTTAGGATGCGGGAGAAGGATATTATTTCTTGGACTATTATGATCTCTGGTTATGCCATGCATGGCTCTGCCAAGGAAGCTCTCATGTTGTTTCACCAGTTGTTGCAGTCTGAGGTGACTCCAGATCACATAACATTCACATGTATTCTGTTTGCATGCAGCCATGCAGGTTTAGTGAATGAGGGCTTTGAATGCTTTAGAATCATGAAAAATTGTTACAACATAGCTCCTACTCTGGATCACTATAATTGCTTGGTTGACCTTTTGGGTCGTGCTGGTCACCTACTTGAGGCAAAGAGCCTTATTAGGGAAATGCCTGTAGATCCAGATGTTACTGTTTGGAATAGTTTGCTGGGTTCTTGCAGAATTTATAACAATGTAGAAATAGGAGAACAGGCGTTTCAAGAAATTTTCAGATTAGACCCACTAAGTCATTCACCTTATGCAGTTATGTCTAGCATCTATGCTGCAGCTGGCAAATGGAGTTCCATTGAAAGGTTAAGGAAACTTATGAAGGAACAAGGCGTTGTAAAAATGCCTGGGTGTAGTTGGATTGAGCTGGAGAACTGCATACATCCTTTTCTTGCTGGAGGAAGGTTAAGTTAATGTGAAGACGTAGATTTTCAAATGTGTGCCTTCGTATCTGGAGGTTCATGCTAAACTTACAGTCAGTCAATGGCATGGAGCTGAAGGGGTTAAAACATGGCTGAACATTAAATATGTACATGAAAGCCTATAATTGACATCTATGATATTGCAGTTAATATAGTGTACAAATAGCTGTGAGGAGACAGATAAGTATTTACAGAGACAAATTTGAACGAAGCAGCTGTCTTCTCATATATTCAAGTTATTATTTGGTGCAGTTAATGTTCTGGCTTTCTTCTTTCTGAATGCTTCTTCACGGTTTTTCCCCTAAATAAAATATACATGCATTGCACAAAAGATAATGCCTGAAATGTACTGTGTGGCCATCATAAAACAGTTCAGTTCACAACGTTTCTGGGAAGGGTAACTGTCAATGTTACCTAGTGAGAGGTAAATCATGTGTTTTAGGATTTCATTCCACCAGTTACTTCATTGATTGGAAGCTAAAGAAAACTTATGATGCATCTAATAGATCTTTAGTGTGACATCCCGTCCCAGATGTCATGGCAAACATCAAATATACGATATATTAGACATTATGCATACGAAGAAAATATACCAAATGCCAAATGTATGTGATATTTGACACTGTATAAAGGAAAGAATAGGAAAAATGCAGAAAGAGAGAAAATAATGCTTTATTGATATGGAATAGCGTATCCAGATCGTGCTCTCTGAGAGTGTTCTTTGGGATTTTCTTCTTTTGGCATCTATTTTTTATAGGCAATCCACCATTGCTACCATGGTTAGGCCTATAACTTGGCTAGAAGGGATGGCCAGTTCACTTGCTGTCTTGTTTCACTTGGCTTCCCATGACTTGCCTGTACCAACTCCACCACTACATGCTAACGTGACCTCTAACCCTAGGTATAAATGTCTTAGGTCAAACCCCCAAAGGTTACCTTAAAGAGACACGTCCATTATTACAACATGCCCTTTTAGGTCTCAATTACAACTACCTTTTTGGGTCTTGTTAAGATAACAATAACACTTGTTATGAAGAGACACCATCTTCATTAGGCAGCAATATCATTTGGGAATGGAGATGTGACAATCTACCCTCCTTAGGTTTTGTTCATCCTCGAACAAGTACATGTTCTTTATCTTTTCCAGCTCCAATGTTTTCTTTTATGATTTTGTGCTCCAATAATTTGATTTCTCCTTTGAATTTGAAGTTATTTATTGCTTATTCTACAAACAAAATATGTGAGAAAAATTATATGTAAAATTACATATTACTTTCTTGATACTTACTTCGTTTTCTAAGATAATGACAAAAGGTGAATTAAAGGTTTATCAACCATCAATCACCAGTCCTAACCAGGGTTACACAAAGCGCAACTTGGATCTGGTTACCCAAGTAAAGGCAAGGTAAATTCTTTATTCCCCAATTTTTATTATCATAAATATTTTACTTATCTAATTAAAATATAAATTGAACAATGAATAAAATAATAAGATCATCAAATAAAAGTAAGAGAGATGCTTCTTGATCTTGATCAACCTTATGAACTAATGGAAATAATTGTAATTCTACCATAAATGGTATGTGATTGGATGGTCTTGTTCAGGATGGTAAGGCTTGATCTTAATTCTTCTTAACTTCTTCTTTAAAAACCAACTCTAGTAACTTGGTAACTTGAAAGAATCAGGCATCGTACCAAATATAATCCAAAGTCTCAATGAAGAATGTTGTTGATCCATCCTCATTCATCATAGCAGAGTAATTGGTAAACTATGGTTTTTGATCAGTGCTATTCATCAACATCATTTGTTCCTGAATTCTAGAGTCTAATTTATCTATTGAAGATTCAAAGTAAACAGAATATGCATTGGCTAATGGAATTGCATGCTAAATTGATAGAAACATCTCCTTTAAGTAAAGTTCATCTTCAAAAGATTTATTTATAGATTCATATTTTAAGAATTGATAAACACTACTTCCAACTTTTGCATTAAAGTCTCCACAAAGAATAAATGGAACTGAATCAGTATAACTTAGTAATAACTTATTCTTCAAACTTTCTTCTATTTGCTTAATCAAGTATGCTCTTTGACATAGTCTAACATTGAAACATGTTGGTTTGGCCATGAAATGTGTGTTAACCATGCATACACATCTTCCTGATAGATGAACTTTTAGAATTACTACCAAGGTTATGTGATTTTTCCAAAATCTTGACTATTCTTTCTTTCCCATCACTTAAAGTTCTAGAATTTTAAAAATCATATTTTCTAAACTCCATTCAAATCTTTGTACCAATTTAATCCTATCTTCTTTATAAAATATCACACAACCATCCATGTATGGCTCAAAAGAACTTCCATAAAAACCTTTTTGCTTATAAATACCTTTGTATCCCATCTTTTCCAAGTTTGGTTGGAATTGATATAAAAATTCCCATGGCAAGACTTCTTGTAAGCACAAGACATCAGCATCCAAATCTTTTAACTTTGCTAAGATGCATAGATATCAATATTCATGCCAATCCAAGACCCATGATGGACATAGCGTATATTGTTTTGCACTTGCTAAAGATCTTGCAAGCACATTGTATGTTGCAACTTTCATTCTCATTCTTGGATTCTTTTCTGAATCACTTATCTTTATGAGTATCATACTCCTAGTTGAAGTAATATTTTTAGTCTCCATGTTGTTTTGCATATGTTTTGATTGCAAGATGGATTAATATACCTTTTTCTTGACAGTTGAAGATTGTTTTGTCTCTTCAACTAATTCTCCAACTAACACATCAACTACATCAACTGAATAACTACATTATCTATTTTTATAATTACATTATCTAATTTTAGTAATATTTAATGACATCATACAATTTTAGTAATATGTAACTATAGTATCTAATTCTTAGTGGTCTTTCTACCCTCATTAAGAACATTGACCCCAAAAATGTAATTAATGACATGCCATAGTGATCTTAGGACTATTTCTAAGGGTTATGCACTAAATCTTAAAGTTTCAAAGGTTGAATTTATGATATCATCAAATTATTAGGTGCTCAAATGATAAGCCTGACCTCACGATTGAGTTCAAAAGGGTGAAAAATGTTGGAAATGACTATTCATATGTTAAAAATGGACAACATGTGCTTGAGTGAAGCCAAAATTAAACTTTTGAGGATCTCAAGGCACTATATTGGGCAAGGAGTAAAAACTAATTTTCAAGGTTCCCTAGAATGGATCTAGCTCCACCATTGGGTCTGGAAGGTTGAAATATATAGGAAACAATTCTTCATTCGCCCAAAAAGACTTTTGCAATGAAAAGTTATGGCTTCTGGAGTCTAAGATCTTTGACGCAAAAAACAAGACTTCCCAAGAGGTCATCCATCCCAATTCTACTCTAGAATGAATGCACTTAATGATGAAGTTTTTATCTTTGTTGTTACCAAGGCACCAATTTTGAATTTTTGCAAATATTTGTATGCATTCTTAATTTAAATTGACAACTAATGACAAAAATTTTAAATTTTTCCATTAGTTGATGGAAATCTTGAAATTCCTATCAATTGTCAAGAAATTTTGAATTTCTTGTTTGTTGACGAAAAATTTTCGTTGCACAAACGTCAGCCTATTTCAGGGTCCACGTAGCCCTCCTCCAAGCTAGTCTAGCCCATTTTAGGATTTTAGGGAATCAACCCTAAAATTTTGACTTTTTTTAATACATAATAATAATAATTTAATATTATTTTAATGCACATATAATGAGAAACTTTGAACATCAATATCTCCCAAACTGTAAATCCAATCGAGATGAAATTTCTACCGTTGGAATCGTCTCAATGAGCATTATGCATTGGATATAGTTTTAGAGTTCAAAAATAAAGTTCACTTTTCAAGAAATAAAAAGACCAACTAGCCTATTTTGTTAAACTAACATTTACAGGCTAACATATGGTAACTTGGAATCTTCTAGATTACTTTGATAGTGAATTTCAACAAAACAAGATCAATTCAGGTCATGGTTACTAACTTTCTAGAAAGATATTTAATAATGACCCTAATCAATTAATAATTATAGTATTAATATGGGTAAGAGTTACCTAGACCAATGTATCATTGTCTTACCAACATCTCTTGTAATTAATGAAGTTTGATGAGGTTTGATCAAATCTTCATCGATTAATGATATCCATGAAATAATTTTGTTGGTTGTTGGGATCTAGATGCCTGATCCCTTGTTCATGAAATCAATGGAAAGGTATCTTTTGACTTACATTATAGACATATGGTACATCCACCTATGGTGCATATGGTGATGATTAATGACTTTCCCTGCATTGTGGCTTCAAGATTCATCATCAAGGTTATGTTGTAGTCGACCCATGGTTCTAAATGGCCCTTGGGTCGTGGTTTGCCCTGATACCAATTGTGACATCCCATCCCCAAATGTCATGGCAAATGTTAAATATACAATATATTAGACATTATGCATATGAAGAAAATATACCAAATGCAAAATATATGTGATATTTGACATTATGTATAAAGGAGATAATAGGAAAAATGCAAAAAAAAAAAATGCTTTATTGATATGGAATAGTGTATTCGGATCGTGTTCCAAGAGTGTTCCTTGGGGTTTTCTTCCTTTGGAATATATCCCTTAGAGGCAATCCAACACTACCACCACGGTTAGGCCTATAACCTAGCTAGAAGGGATGGCCAGTCCACTTCCTAACCCACTTCACCAAGCTTCCCATGACTTACTTGTACTAGCTCTGCCACTCCATGCTAACACGACCTCTAACCCCATGTATAAATGCCTTAGGTCAAACCCCCAAAGGCTACCTTAAGAGACACATCCATTATTACAACATGCCCTTTTGGGTCTCAATTACAACTAGCCTTTCAAGTCTTGTTAAGATAACAATAACACTTGTTATGAAGAGACACCATCTTCATTAGGCAGTAGCACCATTTGGGAATGGGGATGTGACACCTAGGGTGTCCATGTGGACGTAATAAAATAGTTCAGTTTGTAACTTTTATGAAAACCAGCATTACCTGGCGAAAGGTAAAGATTGTCTTAAGGATTTCATTCCATCAATTCCTCAATTGATAGCAAAGAAAGGAAACTTATGAAGAATCCAAGCATGGTAACAATGCCTAGCTGAAATTGGGTTCAAGTGGTGACCTACACAAATCATTTTCAAGTTGGAGGAAGTTTAAATTAATGTAAAAACATGGAATTTGAATGGTCTACTGTCATAGCTATACATACATGCTAAAGAGACTAGGCAATGGCATGTAGCTGAACTATTAAAGAACATGGATGGATATGAAAAATGTGTTTATTAAGCAAGTCTATTGTCCATGAATTTGCCAAGAATATACCACACAAATCACCTTTTATCCTAAAGCTGATTGGAGCAACGAGCGATATTTCTCAAGTAGAAGAGTTTCAAAGATGCAATTCTTCTTGTACACTCTTGAGTTAACTCTTCTTTTGAGTAGCTGATGAGCAGATATTTTTCTTTGTGGGGCACCTTTTGAGAACCATCATAAAAATTCTTACTTGGTTATAGGTATGGATTATGCTAATCTTATTGCTTTGGTTATTTAATTTATTCCATTAAATAAAGAACAATCTATAAGATTGATCTATGCATCACTTTTTAAATTTGAAATTATTATTAATTTATTTATTTTTATCTAATTAAATTAGTGTGAATGTTTCTGGATTAAGCTTAAATGTGATGTTCTTAGATTTACAAATTAAACGTAGTAGTAAAATTAGAGTAGGCAAATGAAAAACATTAAGCAAGCATATCACTTCAACATATGTAAATAAGGGAAATTTATTAGTTTGGAAATGTACTAATGTGAATGGCAGGCTAAGAGTTTCATGATCAAACTATAATTCTTAAAAAACTTAAATTGAAAGACAAGTAGCACTTTGAAAACTTAAATATGTTACTTAACTACCAACTTTACAGGATCCTATTGATTACTTTCTTATAGTTATGATCACTTCAAAATGCTCTTTGACAAAGATTTGGAAGAATGGTGGTGTTTTTTTCCCTAAGATGCTTCTTTTCCTTAAAGGGAAGTTTTTGTTTTCAAGGAGCCATGCATGTATTTTGAAAGGAAGTATTGAAGTCTTAGATCCATACATCATAGTTGGGATTTATACCTTCTGAATCAAAAAAAACTTTCCTCAAGACATTTGAGGTATAATACCAAATCAAAATCAATGCATTTAATTCCTAGGGTTCTTTTACAATTTAAAGAACAAGTTCCAATTTCTGAAGTTTGATGGTTATAATTAAATTATTTAGCTTTAAGGAAAATGTAGTTTTGATCAGCTATGCATGCCTATTAGAATATATCTGCCAATCAAGATACAATTATTAGTTTCTTAATGTAAGCAAATAGTACTTACGAAAGGTTACAATGATTTATCAAAAGTTACAACTACTGATGAGGTATAAAGAAGCTCAAGCTCACACCCCGTAAGACATATATAAGCTTACAAATCAACATGGAGTATAGGAACAACTAAAAGGTAAAACATTCATAAGTTGAGAAGAGAATGTGGTGGTAGTTTATAAGTCCACATGAGATAAGTAGAAGTAGAAATAAGCTCCGGGTTCTTCCAAATGGTATTTGAGGAGAATCATAAGCCTTGGATCATAAAGATAGGAGATGGAGTTTTGGATATGCCTATCATCAAAAGGATTGGTGCATCAAGGACAAGATTGAAGAAATTAAGTACAGTGAACACGAATGAAGAATTCACAAAATGAGTAGCTACGAAGGAGAAGGAGATACTACAATTAAATAAGTAGTCCATTAGTTGTTGAAAAACAACTAAACCAACTTAGTGGTGGATCTCTAAACAAGCCTATAGTGGTCCACCCCATGTAAGACTAAGGAAAATGATCTACTTATCAGCGTCATAAGTGTGTCATGAACCTAAGATGCTAGAAGATACTACAACAATATATATGTTGTAGCATTGTTAAGAAGAAGGAGCAATACCATTGAAATACAATAAGTTATTATAACCTTAATTTAATCTAGTTTGAAGAAACAATAAGTCAAAAGATGATGTTACAATTGATTAAAATTAGAAACATTACTAGCTATAAACTATCTATTGTAGCTTATGATTAGTACTGATCTACCGAACTACATCAACATGACTCCATTTATCATTTAGAATATTTGTAAGCACTTAATAAAACTCTCCCTTTAAATGCATCTCAAAAGTATTCGCTAACTTTTACTTGTGGGAAAACATCTATGAATGCATGATGACAACATTTAATACTCGTGATTCCTTGTAGGATGAACCAATGTAGCGCTAGTAAAGTGACTGTTCTTCTATTTTTCCAAATATGCATACCCTCTATTTTAAATAAATTTTATGATGTTATACATGACTATGTTTTGGTTTTTGGTTTTGATGCCCTATAGGAATGCTTAGGGTTTTTTGATTGGTTTGGGTGTTCATCTATTTTACAGGAGGAACTTCTATCCTTCATGATGATACTGCTATTGTACTTGTCGATTTGGGGTTCATCCCTCTTGTTATATAAATGACTAGACTTTCCTTTTAAAAAAATGACTTACGATACCTGTAATTGTAAAAAGGATTATAAATTACAAGTATCTTATATATAACAGTTACAATCATTCTCTTGACTCATTATATAGATTCTAGTATATTAGATTTTCCTAGAGAAGGTGCTAAACTAAACTCTAACATGGTATCAAAGCTAGTAAAAGTCAAGAAAGGAAAAAGAGCTTGTAATATCTATTAGAGTATGAAGAATATTAGGCACTGTAAAGATTTTCAGCTAGATAGATTAAGTTCATAAGAGGCTTATAGAGAATAGAAAGAAGCAAAAGAGAAGTTAAAAGAAGATATTAAGAGAAGGATGGCTTTAAATAATTAGGAGGATCTATTGGTAGAATCCATGAGGATAAACAATGTGTGAAGAATTATTTTAAAACATTGCTATAAATGGAACTTGAAAGGGTAAAACCTAAAGGAGGTGATGTTTTAAGAAAATAGTTATGAGTAAATGGTAGAAAGTTTGCCATACTGCAAAGATTAGGTTGATCATAAGTCAACAAGAAAATGATTGATCATGGAAGAAATAGGGATTAAGGAAGTACCAAGTGAAGGTGTTATGGATTTAAGCCTATAACTTACATTTAAAGACATCAATCTACATTTTCCAATACAGTGAGGTGCACAAAAAGAAGTTGCAAAAGTTTGAAGTTCTAGGAGGAAGCATTGATCAAAACACCAGGAAAGAGAATTCAAGCGCAAATCATTTATAAATATGGAAAGTTGGTACCACATGTTCAATAGAGAATGAAAGATAAATAAAATAAAAGGAATCAAACGTTGATTATTTATTGAAATGGGAATGATATATGACAGGGAATCTTACTTTAAATTGGAATACAATGTGAGGTTGATCCTAAAACTCTAAGTCATAAAGACTTGAAGATGTATGTTAATCATAGTTTCATTTTGTATAAAACATTAGCATGATTCTTGAGGTGAAGACATTTGAAGTTTTTCCCTTGCCATCAAAAGATGAAAAAAATTTTACAACTTCAAGTATTATTAGCCTTAGGATGGAAGAATTTTATAAATTCCATAGACCCAATTGTACAACATGTCAAAAGCCTTGGCTGTATGAACAACATAGTATATTGCCAAAAAAAGTAACTAATTTCAAAAAGCATATGTGAATTGTTCCGAAATATGTAAGGATATAAGTTAAACATACTATAATAAGTAAATTCCAATCTATTTGAATTGAAATGCAGCATGAAGTGATCATTTAGAAATTCTTGTAAATATTGTGTGTTACACCTTAATCCCTTATCCTAAGAAAATCTAATGGCAACATCACTCAAATCTTATTTCACACATGATGGTGGTACAAATTTTGAGGGAATTTGTAGGAATGAAGAAGTTATCACAAAGGATTCATCCTCCAATATTTTTCAATCTTCGTAATACTATCACAAGTAACGAAAAGAAGATCATATATCCTCCTAATGTAAGCAAACAATAATTATGAAAGGTTACGATGATCTTTCAAGAGTTACAACTACTCACAAGGTATAAAGAAGCTCAGGTTGAATCAACTTGGAGTATAAAAACAATAATAAGGTAAAACATTTGTAAGCTAAGAAGAAAACATAGTGGTAGTTCACAAGAGTACATGAGATAAGTAAAAGAAGAAAGAAGCTCCTAGCTTTTCCAAATGCTACCTAAGGAGAATCATAAGTTTTGAATCGTAAAGACATGAGAAGATGGAATCCTAGATATACCCATCATTAAAAGGACTGCTGCATCAAGGACAATATTGAAGAAATTAAGCATAATAAATTTAAATAAAGAATTCACAAAAGGAGTAGCTTCATGAAACCCCCCCAAAGAAATTCATATTGTAATCCATGGTCAACAATTTTTGTAATTTGGTGGAAAAATAAAGGCAAATACAATTGTCTTATTTTCCCCATGACACTAGCATCGTGGTCTCATGTTACCAACATTGAAAATGATGCTAACATCATGGCCTTCTGTTACTAATGTTGACATTGATGCTGGGTAGCATACAAAGGTAGTGTCAGAGAGCAAATAATTAGATAGAATTATTCAAACGTTGCATGCATGTATTCCACTTATGATAGAAGGTACCAAAAATCTATTAGCAATCACGATAGAATTATTTAGCAATAAGACAAAGACTGAAGGCCTATTTAAACAACAGTTTACTTCATCATAAGGAATTTTGGCATTTTGCACCTACATTGAACCTAAGACTTTCAAGCAATATAAATGCCTAGGAGTCCATGATGACCACCATTACTCTCTCATAACATAGACCATTGGAGTAGATAAGCAAAGTTAAGGAGCAAATCTGTGTGAATATGTTGCCCTACGATGGTAACAGAGCTTAATGATGCTATTGCATCTTTTAGGTTTTCTAAAACCCATAATTTGTATCTCTTAAACCTTTGCCTACAACATTTTATTTTACAGCATTAATAAAAGTTGTAGTTTTGCCTTTGTTTTGTCATTTTCCTATTTCGGTCTTTTGCATTATGTCTTAAAATTGAGATAATTTATTTGCACTTTTTTGTATCCCTCGGTAATAGATGTTCAAGTCCTCAAGTGATTTGCTAGACCATTTGAAGCCCTTGTAGATCCTTTTTGAGGCTTGTGGATCTGTGGGTTAAACCATTTCGATGAGGATCTTCAATCCTCCAACATTGAATTTTTCCATCACTACAGTTTTTGGCACTAGAAGGAGGGTCTCTACCTAACTTCTTCGTCTAAACCTATTCATATTTTTAATAGTTGGATCCAAAAGATTATTTTTGGTTTTATTATTGTAGCGTATACATTGCAACCAATTTTTGGCCAAAACAACCCTTTTTCATCATTAGTTATGGTGCAGTTTGCAGCATAGCCCTTTCTCCCTATAGTAGCAACTTTGAGAAAATTATTATTTTTAATTATTGTTGTTCCAGTGTGCAGTGTATTTGCTCATCATACGATAGAGAAAATTAAATAAAAATAATTTTTAATTTTACAAGTGTGGTTGTAGTGCAGACTCTAGAACCCCTTCTTAATTTCCTAGTGTCAACAAACTTAGGAAATTTCAAGTTCTCATTAATGCTACAACTTTCATTGACACTATAACTTTCATTGATGCTATAACTCTCATTGACTCTACAACTCTCATTTACACTACAACTTTCATTAACACTATAACTCTCATTCACTCTACAACTCTCATTTACACTACAACTTTCATTGACTATAACTCTCGTTGGCACTACAATCTTCATTGATGCTACAACCTACATACGCTAAAGCTTTTACTTGCTATCTACGCAAAAGCTTTCACTAAGTTAAATACTCGGTTAATGCCTTTCCATAAATAAACTATATTACCATTGAACCTTACATACATGGCCTCTAATCAAGATGTAATTCATGTCTATGACCTAAAAGACCTAGCTGTCATTGAGCATAGATAGCCACTTAGGTAGAGGGGCAAGGGTCTAGATTTCATGGTAATCAATGAGGAGTTTTATAACTTCCTCTATGCCATGATACAGGTAGGCCTCCTAATACCATGCTTTGAGTTTGACTAGATTTCACAATAATCAATGAGTAGTTGTATAACTTCCTTTGCACCATGATATAGGTAGGCCTCCTAATACCATGCTCTGAGTTTGATGCTAAGCATTAGTTTGAAATTATACATTGAGATGGGAAAGAATACATTTCATCATCCTACAATAAGACCCCCCCTTACTAAATTTTATGCATACATGTTGATACAACTCATAGAAGTCGATAAGTGAAGTGAGGAGCTTAGCTTGGATGGACATCAAGAGGAACAAGATGAATTTGAGGCTGAACTAGAGCCAAATACCTTCATTGGAGACCTTTTCCAATAATTGACTCTCCAAACAATTGCACCTAATTCCACATCCCTTGCCTCATTTATGGGACCAATTTCACAACTTTCCTCTCCTCATGTTCATCCCACCATGTTTTGGTCAACACCCATTATAGCCGCACATTATGCTTAGCTTATGCCTCAATTAGCCACCTTGTTCTCATCCATGCCCTTTGCAATACAACCTCACTCTACGTGATCCACACCTGTGGTGTTTACCACATCTCATCCCTTTTCTATTCTAGTGGGCCCCTCAATAGGACCCCAAACTATCCAAGCATCTCATACTCTATTTTCCCCATTTATCCCTTAAGTTCCAATGCAAACTTCCTTCTCATTATTCAACAACCCTATGACCATGATCAACTAGCCTCTTTCATTAATACTAATGTCCATTGCATGGCCCCAAGCCTCTCAACTTCCCTTGTAGCCATTTGTATAAAGCCCACAGTCCACCAGAATGCCCCAAGGCTTGGATCAAGCCTTCCAGATGATCTAGGACCTTATTGAAGAGGTATGTAAGCTCAAGGCTTCTACCACTCAGACGGTAAAGGTCATGGACTTCTACTAGAATAATCCTATCAGCCCTACCATTTCCCAAGTAACCTTACCTACAGGCATGCCCATCCCAGACTTCACCAAATACAATGGTGAAGGAGATCCAAATGCACACCTTATCATCTTCCAATATGAGTGCCTCCTATTTTAAGTGTGGGCACATATAATACTACAGGTTTTCCTCATGTTCTTGAATGGAAAGGTTTTAGACTAGTATCATAGCTTACCTAGGGGAATCATTTCCTTCCTTGAAAACCTCATAAATTAATTTGTTAATTGCTTTAGATACAACTTGAAGCTTGATACAACATTAGATCAACATATGAAGGTATAGTAAGGGCCACTTGAACCAATACAAAAGTTCATTCAAAGATAGAATGCAACACTCAACAAGATCCCTGAGCCCATCTCTAAAATCCACCTCTTGGCCATCTTCAAGGGAGCAATCAACAACTTTTTCAACTCAAAACTATATTTCTTAGAACCTTGGTCATTGGGCCAAGCCTTTTCACAAACCAAGAACATAGAAGAAGCTACTGAAGCTAACAACAATCTAGCCTACGTGGCCTATAAAAATCAACATGCAAGGAGGGATAGAAATAGAACTAAGCAAGAGCAAGCAACTGTGACTGTAGTATCCAATGATACAAAACAAGTAGAAAGGCAGAGATCACTGCCACACAACATATCTCTGGACTCATCACAACCATTCACATCATATCAATCAAGACCTAATTTCGAATGTAAAGATAGGTCTAAGTACATTAAGTTGCCTATGAAGGCCTCTAAGCTTCTAGAAAAGTTGCTTAAAAACAACTAAATTCAATATAAGCAACTATCTCAGGAGGCTTGTAAGAGGCATGATCATCTTTGTGAGATAGCTAGAGACCCAACAATAGTAGGCAAAGATAATCTGAAGCTACCAAAGTACTTCAAGCTAGATAGGTTTTGTCATTACCATCAAATGATTGGTCATGACATCAATTTTTTCCTAACACTGAAAGATGATTGGTTGTGGAGAGTTGGTGTTGAATAAGCCCAACTCTCCAAGCGTCGACAATAACTCTTATACTATAGTCTTGTTCACAAAAACCAAATGGTGTAATCCTCCTAGTGAACCATTTTTTATTAAGGTACCACCTCAACCTCAAAACATAAAGCCTAAAACTCACTTCATCATCCAGGTACCACCACCTCCAAACCCTAAGAAGCCTTTTGTCGTATGTGTCCCACCTTCAGTGGCATCAATGTCATAACCTGAACAATGCATTACCAACCCTTCTAAGCCTAAAGAAGCATTTGTTATTAGGGTTCCTCCACCTTCAACAAGCAAACCTCCAACAAGCTATGACCAAAGCTCACCTATAGTGGCTAACAAGTCAGTGGCTAGCAAGAAATCATTACCACATCAATGACAAAAACAACCTATTGCCAAATCAACAACAAAGCTCACTGAAGGTAACCAATAAGGACTTGAAGTAAGTTGATCCACCGAAGCCTACATCAAGATTGAACACATCCATGGAGAAGTGGCTCAATGCATATACATCAAAACATGAGCCAAAAATCCTAAGAAGGTTGGAGGAAAATTAAAACCACCAAGGCTAAAATATTACATGCTAAGGGAAAGAATTTTCTTACAACAATGAAACAAGCCAAGCAGTCTCTCAAACAAAAGAACACGTTGTTGAGCCTATACAACTTGGTCATGACTTATCCTACTCAAAAAGATGCACTAGCTCAAGTATTGACTTCTATTCCTATGAGTGAAGATATTCCTACCAACAAAGAGTCAATCAACTTTATCATTGAACAAGCTTCACTTAGCAAAAACAAGTGTCAACACATGCTTAGCTTTTGTGACAATGAGATGAAAATGGACTTATGAAATAGAGAAGTGCTATCCACTCTTCTCTTCATTACTATACATGTTTGCAGGTACAAGGTCCATTGTGTTCACATGGATGATAGGGAAACAACCAATGTAATACCATACACCATTATGGAAAAGCTAAGCCTAACTAAAAACATTCAAGAAATCACAACCTAAACACTCAAGTCATTTAGTGGATCACAAGTAGTGGTTTGGGGTTCTATCTCCTTGGATTTCATATCTAGAGAACAATTTTCTACATCTGCTAATTTCCCTAGTGGTCAAAGAGACACCTAGTTTCAACTTGATCTTAGGAAGGTAATGGTTGGCTAAGCTTTAGGCAGTTTCATCTCCTATACATCAGAAGATCCACTTGCCATACGAAGGTGGGGAAATTGTGATTCATGGGGACAACACATGTTCACCATCTATCAACAATATCAACATTGACTAAGGTTTAAAGGTGGAATTTCAAGAGGAGACTCCTGAAACTCAAGCTAGGGCCAATGCAAGAGCTTCGATGAAACTAGGGGAGAGGAGGAGAAATGTTGTCAAGCTAATCATTGTCATCACTTGGGCCTTGCAAACAATAAGAGCATGTAATCATTAGAGCATAGATTGACCTTGAAATCAAATTAAAACACACACAAAAATACTTTTTTTTTACAACTACTGATCAAAAAACAAACCACTCAATCCATATACAAGGAAGGTTATAAATACGAATATGCATTGCTGTGACATGGTGGGTTGTAGCATGAGCTTTGTTTTCGAGTAGGAGCTTCAAGTACATATGCATAATCTATGTACTTTTAGAGGATATGGAAAACATTTTCTTTTTACATAAATACTTGTTAAGTTGTCCTTGGAAGGGCCACAAAATGATATTCAAATAAGCATGGGAAAACCAAAAGAAAAAAAAACTAAATATTATCATGTGCATACTAGAGAACATCCATGAATGTAAGACAATAGGGTGTGGTAAAACATTTAGACTTGTTTTAGATTATGGTTGCCACAAAAAGAGAATTTACCACTATTTTAACATGAACAATTGTAGAGCATCAGTTTTTTCTCAATTTTTTGGTTACATAATCTTGGTAATTTTAGACAGTAAGTTAAATCTCATTTCATATGTCACTTCTAAATTTAATTAAGTTTAATCCTACCAAAATATTGGTATTATAAGCCTTAAATTAATAATTAGAGCATTCATTTAAAGAGCACTAAGTTCAAGGCCATTTAGGAGGCACAACAAAAACTTATATTTAAGTTCATATCGAGTTGATGGCTTGCCATAAAACACCATCATTAAATCACCAGCCTACCAACTCTGTTATAATGGGTCACCTTAGATTAATGGGATAAGTGAATGATGATGATGAAAATTTTAATCTAAGGTTGCCCATACTTCATTCCAAACATTAGAAATGCAGACAATGTTAATACTAAATAACTTACAAGGTTTTCTCTATAGACACTAACAACACCATAGTGAACCTTAGCTGGATTCAACATTGGGCCTAACATGTTAAATACTGTCTTTATTTTAAGACCCTTTTTCACTAGTGCAATGAGTAACATTGTAAAATGGTATCTCAGAGACATAATAAAGCTAATCCCAACCTACTTGATAAAGAGTCATGATGGAAATAGAAGTTAAGAAGAATCAAATATTAAATAATTATTTGGCCTTTTGCTATCACATAATCACACTAGACACAACTTGAAATTCTTAAGAGCAATCCTCCAACTACCAATTATCCTAAGGAATAACTATTGTTTATCTCATGTATCTGGAAATGATATTATTATAGCTGATAACTATAGCCAACAATTACTGTTGAAGTAAACATCCAAATTACAATGGTTATGCATTGTGAATCATGTGGTGACATCTTGATTCATTTTATTTTTTGTGTCATATCTTTTTAGCAACAATTTATGAGCATTAGTGTTGAAAATATGTAATACCCATTCATAGGAAGTAAGAGCTAACACCCGAAGCCCCCTAGAAAGAAAGCTAGTTGAAAGAAGAAAATGCATAGGTGGTTTTCTTTCTACAACAATAAAACTAACATTAACCTATAAAATTAAAACAAAATCAACAACGCCTAGATCTAGCTTTGAAACAGGTTAATCAATATTAATTTTAATAATTAAGAGATAATTTTGAAAAGAAATAGCCATAGTAAAATATTTGTGCAAGATTCATTAGATTAAAAAAAATCAAACTTTTTTTATTCAACCTAAAAAAAATATCTAATTAGGATCATTTACACATTTGTAAACCAAAGAAATGACTACAAAAGCAAATAAATTAATAATCTTAGATTTGTTCAATCACGTAATAATATTTTATAATTTCTAGCAACACACAAAACAAGATCATCTAAATTTAAATCTTGTAACCATTTTTTCATTAATCATTTAATTAGGAAATTCATATGTTCAATAGCAAACAATAGATTGATCACAATCATAAATTAACATCCTAGGTTTTCCTCCACTCCAACTTATAGAAAAATATCAAAATCAAACTTGAGAAGGTATAGGGAAAAAAAAAGGTATAATTCAAGATTTAGATCCAAGATTTATGCATTCAAAAGGGGAGGGTTCATTAACCAAATTCCAACCAAAACCCAAGAATTCAACAATTTTAAAACATTCACAATTATCCATAGGCCCAAGGATACTCTCACTTTCTACCAATAGTACCAATCCTCATATCAAGGATCCTTGGCCCCTATTGACAATATTTTGCCAAAAGTGCCCCAAATCATTATAGGTGTTTCTAAATCGTTACAGAAACAACTCTCATCCATGTCATTTAGGTGTGAGAGTGCAGAGGATGGGTGGAGAGATTCAAAAAAAGCAATAAAGGTTTCAACAATCTACACTAACAATAACAATCTTGATAATTTCATACAAACATTGTGAAGGTGGTTAGGCAAGCAAGAAGAGAAAATTTTGAGAAAATCAGCCCTTGCAAGCCATTATCAAACATAACAAAGATGGATCATTTACCTCCTTGCTTAAATATCTTGCTTACTAAGATGAATTATCAAAATATTGGATTGTTGTGCATCACTTGTTTTCTCTCTCTTTGCTATCTCCTATAGCAGCCCATAGTCTTCTCTCCCTTCCCAAAGACACTCCCTATTGTTGTATCCCTTTTTTTGTGTTCTACTTAGCTACGTTTACCTTGTGTGTGTTTTTCCTCTCCTCCTCTCCCTATTTGTAGGTGGAATAAGGGATAATGGATGGTTTCTTATAACTAACTTCTTGGGAACTGTTTGTTTTCTTTTCTTTCTTTTTAAAGTTCTCTCTCTATCTCTTTTCAATAATGAGTCATGAGTTCAATTCTCTTCATGATCACTATAAAAAAAATCAATAAAATATGTATATTCATAGGTTGCAGGTTCAATTCCTAAATCAACAATTTTTGATATTTTACAATTCAAATTTTGCTAGATCTCAAGTTTAATTCCTCTTGATAATTACAAAACATTCCAATATAATATCTATCTCTTTATCATTCAAAATTGTCATAAGATGCAACGAAAAAGTTTTCAAAATAGATTCATGATAAGGGACGTTCAAAGTACATAATCAAATAAGGCACCTTTTTTTTTTCAGGTCGTCAGCGATGTGAATTTTTTCATCATCTTACAAGCCTTGAAAGATCATCATGTGACCTTTTCTACAACCATGGAGAGGATACTTATACTCTACTACTTTAAACTAAAAAGAGCAATGCATCACTTTTAGATAAAATAAAAAAAATAAAATATAAAGCTATGGTATTTGCACACAATATCCCTGATTCATGGGTCAAGTTCCTCCAACTTGATTCATAAGTCAAGTTCCTCAATATGAGCATTCTTTTGCATCTCAACATACCTGTTTTAGCTCTTGAGGCACACCTTAAGATATTGTCCTTTGTTTTTCTTTTGTTTCTCAACATCTTTGTTGAAATAGAACAAAAAAAATTTTTGTTTTCCCATATATTTATTATTATTATATTGTAAAACATTCCTAGCATGTATTTTAAATCATGTTTCTTATGTATAAAGTATTTAAACATTTAATCATAATACATATAAAAATTCTTGCAACAAATTTATTACTATTCCAATTAGCCATTTCCACCATAGTCCAAACAAAACGCACACAAGTTGTCAACAAAACATGCACACAAACATACAAAAAAACTATTACAATCGTTAAGGCAAAAACAACATGATACAATTAAGACACTGTCACTTGAGCATTACTCAAAACTCAAAAGTCAGCATTACTCAAAACTCAAAAGTCACTCATCTGGTCTAAATAAAGCATCTTTATGTCATTTTTGAGTTGCTTTATGTCATTTTTGAGATACACTTTCACATGATTAGAAACGACATAAAGGTTGTGGTAGGGGTGGCACAATGCAATGTTAAATTGTCAATACTGAAGTTGCAAACTTAATTCCTCACATTTTCCTTTTCCTGTAAAACTAGCTCAGAACACAATAAATTCCTCATCTTACAACTGAAAGGTCGTTGGTAGAGGAAGATATGGAGTAGAGGAGGATATACTGTGTTCTTGGTGGTGCAGGGAAAATGATTCCTAAATAAATCATGGATATAACATGTGAATGGCTAGAGGAATGTTATATATGATAATTTTATTCTTAGTAAGGAAGTAAACATATTTGGAATGTGTGTGACCATGACTGTGATGATGAATGTGATCAGAATGAGAATCACTGCATTCCGAGTTAACATGACTATGCTGACGATGATGATGACCATGATCTGGATTGGAATTACTGCATCTTGAATGAGAATGTTCAGTATACCCATGACTCTGCAGCGAAGCCTCATTCCTTTGCTGTAACATTTGATCAGCAGAACTTCCCCTATGTTTCCGTTCGAACTTAGGATCCCCAAATAGCTGACTCTGGAAATGGCTGTGCCCGCCGTGATTGTCGTTCTCAAGATTCATTGACAAATCCAGATGCTTGACGGACTCATTGCAGCAATGACTTTGACTGTGGACATCGCCATGGGAATGCAGATGAGAATGAGAGCACCCTCCTCCTCCAAGTACATCTGTAGTATGTTCAAACTTCAAACTCAATCCTCCCATGCATGAAACGAAAAATAAAAATAGACAAATAGTGCACTTCGCAATTCAGAAAGAACTGGAAATAACACTGAAGGCTCCCACATACAGTTCAACCATAGAAAAATCGAGTATAAATCAAGTAAACAAGTAGTTTGAAGGCTTGTAAATATAATACGGAATGACACTCGACCTTGCAATCAGAGTTCGGGCCCTCAAGGGGAATGAGTTGAGTAATCAAAATGTACTGTGTGCTTGTGCATTTCGCTATGAAGTTGGCAGAGAAAACGCAGATCATTATTAGTTCACTCTTCCCTATTTACTATTTTACTATAAACTATAAAGTATACACCCCCTAGAATTAATTGTTCTAATGTTCAGTATGACGGAGAACGCGTGGTGAGTTACTAGGTGTCAAGCTAAGTGCATTATATCATTTACGCCGCCGGAGAGAACATTCAAGGTGCCTGACTTGGAGACTATTCTAGGAAACATCTTAGCAAAACGGTTCTTCACAAAGGACGATCACATTATAAGAAACAATAATCTAGTTATTCGTGAATCAATGAACAGCAGCACATTATGAAAAATCACACTCCATCCATTAGCGTCTCTACAAGATCCATGGTGCTGACCATTATAGTATCAGTATGTCTGGTGGCGTTTATCTTGTGAGAAATGGGTTTCATGGCCATAGCTGCCCTGGGAAAAAGCCTCACGTATTCTTCGTAATTGAGAGCTTCGGTGCCATCTTCAAGTCTGGGAACCCACAAGGACTCCTGATTCTGTGCCGTCTTCAGAAGCTCCTGCATGCCTGCAACTGCTAGCTCTACTGCCATGGACCTGTCAATGCCCACAAAACCATTCCCTACTTATGCCACTCCATCGACGCCAGACTTAACATAAGCACTCCACTACCATGCTATGCCGGCGGAGCTTCAGCTCGTCCTTATTCCACGCGCAGACTCGCTGCGTCTGTGGCCACGGTAGCACTGTAAATGCAGCAGCATCGCAAAACTTCTGGAAAACACGAATGGTGGTACCACGAAGAAGAAGACGAATGCCATGCTACTGCAGCAGACCTCCCCAGTTATCACAGCCCTGCACCTGGCTCACACGTCTCGCAATTCTACTGTAGCAGCAGCAGCAGGACTCTCTCTCTCTCTTCGCTCCTGCTCCGTCATATTGAACATTTATTGTGACGCAGGCTGCTGTGAAATTTTATGTTAATCCATGAAAGGCGGCCATATTTTAAGGAAATTCGGCTGCTTGTGACTTTACTTAAAATTTGTTTTCATCAAAAAAACCCCTACTTCAACCTTGCTTATCTTGTTTGATCTGGTTTTACTTGGTTTTAACCCCATTTTAATCTTATTCTATCTTATTTTTACTTTTATTTCCTTTGTTCCTCCCTCATTTTACCTTCATTGGCTCTAGTTTACTTGGTAGCGACCTTGTGTGATCTCACTTTACCCTAATTTTGCCTTTTGTTGCTCTGTTATTACAATACTTTTTTGCATTATTTTACAATTATTTAACTATCACATAGGTGCCACTTAATATGCTTTTGGTTGAACTGCAAGTTTTGAATATGGACACATGGACACAATTCAATCTACCTCTGAACCTGGTAGAACCTTTATGATGATGTTGTTCAAACAAGTTGCCCTCCAATGCCTAGACAGAGAGCCTGAAAGCCTTTGGCCATTTAGCCTTAATGCTTTGGATGCCTTAACTACCATTGACCTTGTAACTAGAGGCATCATAGAGGGTTTCTTGGTTGGGTTCCCCATTTGCTTCCATGATGGTGAGAAGAAAACACATGAAGCCAAGTTCCTCACCAAAATCTAGCTTGCTTAAGACATCATCAAAGCCTTGCATGGAAACATGAAAACCTTCGCATGACCTTGATTACATCTAACATCAACATGTCTGCTTTTAGTGTTGCTGGTCTTTGTTTACAGGTTTGGACAGACGAATGGTGTCAACAACTCTAGTGGCCTACAAGCAAGCTTATGTGAGCTCTTGTCTCTTGTCATTTCTTTTTGGCACAACAAATAAAATGCAAAACTTGTAAAGTTTGTGAACCAAAGTATAGATTTCTCATGTTGTACCATATGTAACCTACAGTGACATGTATTCTACTTATTATCTCACGTGGTCTTATGCAATCTCTTGTAATAATATGTATTATTTGGCTTGTTTTCTTATCCTCTTGGAGTTGTGCTTGTAGGGTGAAGCTTGAAGTTATCACAAAGGTACAACTCATTGCAGTTGTAAGTTACCAAGTGATCTCAATGCACGACATTCAGTTAGCTTGTTCAGTCTTGTCAACAATGCTTACCTCACATCACTTCTATTACCCCTCTTAAGCCATAATCCCATAGCCAAAGTATAGCCTTCATTATCCTAAATAACAATGAAAACCACTATTTGACGTTCATGCACCATGACCATATGATATACTTCTCTACGTACTCCACTAATCAAGTTCACTAAATGCAATATAGTTCATTCACTAAGAAAATAAAATTCAGCTTTAGTAATGAAACCTAATGAAGGTTTCACTCTAAGAAAAACAAAAAGATAAAAAGGGGAGAAAATGCCAAGAAAACCAAGAGTCCAATGAAGCCTAATGTTTAACAAAATGGCTTCAAATTGAAAAAAGTGGGAAGGGGGAGGGAAGCAGAGTTGGGTTGGGGGTGCCACCGCCTAATGGCCAAAGAATCCCAAGGACGGAGTGTTAGTTCCTCCAAAACATTGTCGAGTAACAAAGAGTTCAAACATGAAGCATGAAGACCTTCAACAAATTCACATGTCATAGTCATATCATTGCCATGATGTCAAANCAAATTCACATGTCATAGTCATATCATTGCCATGATGTCAAAATTTAGAATTCCTTGTTAGCCAAAATGACCATTTTCCATTAATCACTATAGCCATTGATCTTATTCCAAACTCTTGACATTTCATCATGACCTCATTTCACCATTTTGAGCACTCCTTAACAAGATTTGATAGCTACTGAATCAAGTGTGGAGAGATAGTGTTGGTGATGAACCTATAGCAATGTTTCACATTCTTTGTTGATGTCTCTCAAGTTAATCCTCAAAACATTAACAAAGAGGGGTTAATGAAACACCCCAAAGAAATTCATATTGTAATCCATGGCCAAAATTCTTTGTAATTTAGTAGAAAAATAAAGGCGATACAATTGCCTTTTCCCCAATGATGCTACTGTCATGGCCTCATGTTACCGACATTGACAATGATGCTAGCATTGTGGCATCATGTTACTAATAATGATGCTGACACTAAGCAGCATTCAAAGGTAGCATCAGAGAGCAAAGAATTAGATAAAATTATTTGAACACTACATGCAGGTGTTCCACGTATGACAAATTGCGCTAGAAATCTGTCAGCAATCATGACAGAATTAATTAGTGATAAGACAGAGACCCAAGGACTTTTAAACAATAGTCTACTTCATCATAAGGACATTTGGCATTTTTCACCTACATTGAACCCAAGACTTTTAAGTAGTGTAGATGCCTAAGAATCCATGACAACCACCATTACTCTCTCACAACATAGACCATCGGAATAGATAAGTATAGTTAAGGAGCAGATCTATGTAAATACGTTGTCCTATGATAGTTTTAGAGCTTAACGATGCTATTGCATTTTTTGGGTTTTCTAAAACTCATAATCTGTATCTCCTAAACCTTTACTTGTAACATTTTATTTTACAGCGTTAAAAAAAGTTGCAGTTCCACCTTTGTTTTGTCAATTTCTTATTCCAATTTTCCACGTTGTGTCTTAAAATTGAGATGATTTATTTGCACTTTTTTGTTTGCTTGGTAATAGACATTCAAGTTCTTAAGCAATCTAGCAAACTATTTGAGGAGCTCGTAGATCCTTTTTAAGGCCCATGGATCTATGGGTTAAACTATTTCAATAAGGATCTTTGGCCCTCTAGCACTAAATTTTTCCATCACTACACTATGAAGGAAAGAATGATAGATTATGATTGAGGTAGTAGTCCATCCATTATTGAAAAATAGCTAAACCAACTTAGTGATGAATTGTTGAAGGAGCTTAGAGTGGTCTAACCCATGTAAGACTAAGGATAATTATATACTTATCAACATTGTAAGTTTATTGTGAGCCCATAATGCCAAAAGATACTACAACAATATAAAAGTTATAGCATTGCCAAAAGAATGAGCAAGACCACTAAAACATAAGAAGTTTTTACAAAGTTAATATAATTTAGCCTGAAGAAATGACAAATCTAAAGATAATATTACAATCTACCAAAACCAAAAATTGTGCTAGTTATAAACTATTTGCAATAGCTTATTATTAGTGTTGATCTACAAACTAAATCAATGTAACTTTTTTTTTTATCATTCAGAGGATTTGTAAGTAGTTAGTAAGACTTACGATACTCATAACTATAGAAATGATTACTAATTACAGTTATTTTATAGATCAAAGTTGCAGTTACTCTCTTGAGTCATTATATAGATCTTGGTATATCATAGTTGCCTAGAGGAGCAAAACCAACCTCTAACAATATCCATTTTTAATATGATGCATGATGTAATGTTTCTATTTAATTTATTATTTCTTTAGACTCAAACTCTTAATTTTATTTCATTATGAAACTATTTTTTACATTTTTTGCATAATACCAAATGTCTTAGTAGCAATCCTTTTTAAATGAACCTATTACTTTTGCGTATAAGCCACATGCCTTAAACAACCCATAATAAAACTCAAATCATTTCTTATTTTCATTTTTGTTGTCATTTTTCTATAAAAAATTTCTTCCAAATTCAAAATCAAATAAACTCCTAAACTTTATTGAAAAATAAAGATTACCTTGAAAATTAGAGGTGGGGTGGGTTATTAAAACTAAAACCAGGTTATTATATAAAGCCCTTAACAATAAAGTGTTAGCCTAGCGATAAGACTCTTGATTTGAAAGCTCCAAGTCATGAGTTCAATTTTGGTTGGTAATGTTGAGTTATAAAGTTTTAACTAGATTATATATTATGGGGTGTACCTATATTATAATATTTTGGGGTTCCAACACCCCTCCTCATCCCCTCCTACTCCCAGCACCTCCCACCACCACACCCCCACCCCCAACCACCACTATATAAACCCTTTAGACATATAGCCAACACAAACGTTTGTAGAACCTAAGTAAAACTTTATAATTCTGTACTATCCACTAAAGTTGAACCTACAATATGAAGTTTCCAAATCATACACAACACATAATTTTAAGTACATGCTCATGAATAAAGTGAAATCAAGTAGCTCATTATATGTTAATTCATCTAGATATACATATTAGTCAATAGTCAATCAAGATGATTGGATGTGAATGAATTAGAATATACTAAGCTACTAAAGTGAAATCAAATAGCTCATGAATGAAGGAATTTGTTGATGATTCATAGTAGCTTACTCATTCTAGTATAAGAGTAGTGAGTTGAATAATTGGATGTGGATGTAAATTGATTAATGCTTTGTCTCACAAGTAGGATCCCTACTCTATGTGAGCAGTATTTTCATGGGTGGAGGAATCAGCAACTGATAGAAATATATGACTAGCCAAAATAATGGATGTACCTCTATCGAGCATCTTGACTATATATGAGTGGCTCTATCTATGATGAGAGATACACATTCCTTTTCATCATTGGATATAACTAAGCATGGAATGTTCTACTCACTAATAGCCTATATAATCACTAATAGTTGTAGTGCTTATTCTTAATTTAAGAGTGTAGCAATTATTCTAGCATGTTGCAGTAACTTAACTATCCCTAATACATGGCAAGTAATTTTAACATTTAACTATACAATCTACAAACATTGTGATAGATCATGTGATAATCTGTGAATGGTCTAGCAATAGTATTTAGTTTGATTAGGTAATCACAAATCAATGTCTTCCTAGCTAAACTTGTAGTGGTCCTCTAATTTGTATGATAAAGCTTAGTTAAGTCATATGATCATTGATTTTGTATGAATCATACTCTAACTATATATAAACATTAAAAAATTACATCTAATTAACTAATTAATGAATAATAAGAAATAAATTCTCAATGAGCATAAGGTAATGAGTGTCTATTTCCTAATATGTTCGCATGTTTCTAGACATATGTATTGATTGTTGGGATCAACAAGTGATCTCGCTACTAGAGGTACCAAGTAATAAGCTAGTTGAACTACCAAACTAATGCACATTAATATTCAAGATTAGGTCATGTTCATTTTATCATTAATTAACATGTGAGGAAATATAGATCTTATGCTAGGACAATAATAATTTATGAGTAGCGAGGTACCCCTACACTCAACCATACGAAATGAGCATAGCACACGTGATCCGGTCGAACTCTGCAGACTAAGTGCCTACATGCCCCATGGAACACTTGGGGTTAATCATTCATTGTCTTCCCAGACTTACTTGTAGTTGTCACAGTGTATGGTTAAGTAAGTCTGAGGTATATGATTTTTATATCTTTTTATGTTTTATGTCTCCTATGCTAACAAGGTGAAGGGTTGAGAAACTAAGTACTAATTCTAACTAATGACTAAGTCTAAATTAACCTAGCTTTAGCATCCGTTCCCACTTACCGTACACACCCTGAACCGATGCAACCGTGGCTACGAAACGCTAATCGTTGCTGGGATCACCGTGCGTAACACACGTGCTCGAAGTGGTCGTACTGAGGCACTTAACTAGGAGGAAAGGGTTGAGAAAGCTAATCTAGCCTAAGTGTGATGAGCAGCCGATTCCTTGACTAACCGTACACATCCTGGTGCACGACTACCACTGGGATTACCAAGCGCAGATCCTGGATACGCCACTAGGTTACCAAGTAGTCACACTTAGATGCTCATAATTAAGTCGTACTCATACCGCGTTTCGATGAGCAGCCGATTCCTTAACTATCCGTACACATCCTTAGATGCTCGTAATCAAGTCGTACTCATTCCGCATTCTAGGAGTTTAAGGGTGAGAGAGAGAAAGCAATAAATAACATTAAAATAAATCCTATTCCATGCACTGCAAGGTTTATCCAGGAAGTTCGTCTTTATTTCCGTACACAACTTGTGTTCAAGTACAATGTTGCTCGAATAAAGATCTATTCACTTTAGGACTCCTATTGCAGGCACATAGAAAATATTCTATCTCTTGAGTGATCAAACTGCCAGAGTTTCCCTACTTCTAGCCTAGGATGATGAAACAAGGGAGAGCCGCCTCTTATTTATAGACTTGGCAGCGGACCACGATATCGCGTACGCGATATCGCAGGGGATGACACGATATCACAACAGTTGCAATATCGTGTACGCGATATCGTGTCTCATCATACCCCCATGAATGAATGAAAACTCGTCCTCGATTTCCTTACAAAATATTGGGAAGGTATGGGATTATTGAGGGGAATGGAACTAATGGGATGACATGTGAACAAATCATCATTACAAGACTTAACAAAACTGGTGTTCATGACAACAAGGGTGAACACCTTATTACAATGACATCAAGCCTTAGCTGCCAGCTGAGAAAGAGAAAGAGAGAAAGAAGTGTTGCTGCTACCAACGCCAAGATTGTGCCTTTCATTGTCCATCCATAAGCGCATCATTGATCTTGCTCCTTGCATAGCTGTTGTAGCGCTGCTCCATTCCATGTGTTCCTTCCAGATCCAATCCGTTGTTGTATGATTACCATTTGCACACACAACACAATCTTATATTAGTAAGGGTAAATGAATCATCATGTAATTAATACCTTGCTTCGATGTAAGTCCATTAGCTAGGTTGTGGTATGGCTTATTACGGATCTGGAGATATAATATTGATGACTACCAAAGGTGTAGGGGTTAGGAAAAATCAAAAAAATTTGGGGCTAAGAGAAAATTGAAAAAAGCAGGCCCTGTACCCCCATGACTAATCGCGAACCTCTGGTAGCGTTAGAATGGAGAAAGAAAAGGAATAAGAAAGATAGATAAAAAGGGACAACTATAGCATCGATGAAATGGATGTCAAGATGGTAATGAACAAAATAAAATTAATTGCAAAAATGTTAGGGAAAAGAAGTTAACTGATGTACCAAATAGGAATGTCAGTGGGTCCTCCCCAAAGCAGGCTCATGCCCTTGATGCCCTGACAAACCCACATTCAAAGAGTCCGTAGGCTCTGGGAATGTCATTTGGAACAAGAGTTAAAGTCTTAACCACAAGAATGAACCAAAAAGAAAACAATGTGTCAACCAAAATATATACACTAATGATACAACCGGTAATGAGGTGAACAATGGAGAGAAGAGAATGGAATGGAATCCCAAGGACAAGGTGGTGTATAGCCCCTTGTGTGCTTCATGATTAATGTAACTCAGCAAATCTCATTCCAACTCCAGCCTCAAACCAACCACATCCAGTGACTTCACATCAATGCATTCGGCTAAATCATCCTCTTGGAGTAACAAGAATGCATCTCCAAAGATTCACCACCATTTCGACGAAACAAACAAGGAGAGAATGGAAAGCGAGAAGGGCATTAGTTAGAGGGAACATTTTTAGTTCCATAACCAGTGCTTATAGCCCAAATGATTATTTCGTCTAAGGGGTGTGCTTTGAATTCTCACTTTTCTTCTCTCTTTTTTTTATGCGTGAGAACCACACCATGCAAAGACTTGATTATTTTTATTGGCTCAGCTTCCGATAATTGGGTAACATCGGCATAGCAAGAAAACTCAAGAAGAAAACATCCAAACACCCAAGAGAACGGCCAACACAAATGCATCAAGTTCCCTTGAAGTCACACCCTTTTCAATCCTTGAGTCCTTCCTTAGTTTGAGAAATGCCCAGTCACCGATTCATTAAAAGTTCTTATTACAAAGGGACTGTACATTTCCAAGCAGAGAGAGACCATAGAACTTGGTGGATGAATGGATGAAGTGAACTCATTGGCTGCCATATCAAAAGAACATACTTTAGTATCAACATCATGACTTAAAGGTAAAAACCAAACATTAGCAATCAATATGAAAGCAGTTGTTCATACCATCATTCCGAACACTTATTGGGTGACAAACTTACAAGGTGGATAACACAAACATACACATACAAAATGAAAAATTATAACGATGTTGTAAAAAAAAACAAGAAAAGTTAAAGAAAGTTGTAAAACAAAAACAAGAAAAGTTAAAGAAATTTGTAAAACAAAAATGTGTAAGACAAAAATGTGTAAGACAAAAACGTGTAAAACAAAAAGTTGTAAAACAAAAATGTGTAAAACAAAAACGTGAAAAACAAAAACTTAAAAGAGCTAAGGGCCCCATATGATTAGCATAGGTGGCCATCTCCCCCATGACTAAGTGGAAAGTGAGAGATCCGAAATAATGAGTGCCTATTTGAATTTCTAAGAAGTGTCCAACTTCTCCCCATTGATGTTCTTAGATTAAGGGGTGGAAGATGGCGATGCTCATATTCCAATGTGTCTATGCCTTCGTTGTTGGCATGGTTTATTTCCTCAGTTCATTCCATGCATATTTTTCAGTTGCTCTTTTGAGTAGCTGTCAACCACAAGGTGTCTACTACTTGTTGTGTGGCTGCTGCATATAGGCACTTTTGTATGTCAATATCTTATGCACACCGATCACATGTAGGCAATGCTAAACTTCGCATCACCCATGATTTCTGTACGCAATGGCACCCTGTGTCACCATATGCGATGCATGGAACTCTCTTTCTTTCAATCTTACCAAAAGTATTTTTCTTGGATATTTCTAGGGAAAGATTGCGGATTCCTATGCGTGCATCTATTATACTCAGCCATGCCCTTCCCATTATTATTGGGAAATCCCCTTTATCATTGTTTATTTGGATTACTAGGAAATCAGCTGGGTATGACCAACCACCCACGGTGGTAACAATGTCCTCAACCTATCCCAAGGGAATAGTGATGGACTGGTCAGCCAGCTCTAAGTGAATAGTTCTCTTCTTGAGTGGAGGTAGGCTACAGGTTTTATACAATTCTTGTGAGATTAAGTTGACTCCGGAGCCTGACGAGAAGAGCCTTATGGGGTTCATTCCCAATGACTTGGACATAAACTAGGGGGGCCCCAGGATCAGATAATTTCTTGGGAAGGTGGCCTACCTTAATCCAGTCGATAACGGTATGTGTTAACATAACCGTGTGCATCGGGCACGATTTTTTATTTGAAGGGGGTCCCAAAACCTTATTTGGTATGGCGGTGTTTAGATGTTCAACTGCTTGTGAGGGTGAGGGCTTAGTTGAATTGTTGGTTCTGAAGAAAGGTCTTTTCAGCGTAAAATTGTTAGGACCAACTGAGAATTGAGGATTGGAAGCCCTCGCGACATTGGGTTGTTGCAATTGAGTGGGAAATACCCTTGGCATTATTGAAGCGGTTGGTGGTGGAGCTACCGGCGTGAGAGGTGCAGATGGATTTGGAGGATGGTATATATGTGGAGCATTTCTATTGGGAGGGGAATTCTAATAATATTCCTGAACTGGGTAGTGACGTTGTGGAGTTGTGTAACCCATAGGGTCACTTGGAGGAATCAGCTGCTACACATAGTATCCATAAGGATCGGGTTTCCGGTAAGGGTAGTATTGTTTCGGCAGTGGCATCCCTCATGACTGTGGGTGTTTCCACTGCTAATGTTGTCTGATGGGTTGTGGTGGAGTTCCACTTGGATAGTACATCAATGGTTGGTGGAACTGTCTTGGGTTACCTTGAGGATAAGGTAACCTTTGGGGTGTTTGCTGTCTATTGAGTCTCGGGTTAAGTGCATACACCCCAGACTCTTGTAGATGTGAGATGATTGGACAACATCCCTTAGGATGGTCGTATTGGCATATCTCACATCCACCGTCATTGTCTGAATTCGAATCCACAACTTCATCAGAGATATTTATTTTTCCCTTACCCTTATCACGTGCAGGGCCTAAATTTCTCCGCTTTTTCTTGTTCTTGTCACTACTTCGTTCCTCCTTAGACTCCTCTACAATCTTTAGGACAGTTTCAATTTTACTGTCTAAGGAGCTCCATACTTCATTGACCTTAGCCGCTACTTTTGTTATTAGCTTCTAAAGAAGCAAAGTTTTTCTGTTCACCAACTTTTCAAGTGGTGACGCATCCCCTTCATCGCAAAATCTCACTCCCTTCTTTCGAAGAGAGGGATCACGGTTGTACTCTTCCACACTTTCCCTTTTTCATAGCTCACCTTCTTTTTCTACTTGTTCCAACAAGGAACAGATTTCATGGGATCTAAGTTCTAATAGTCTCCCTTGGGCATAAGTCCCAAGGGTTCTCCTAGTTTCGTACCTTAGCCCATCTATGACGTGGTGGAGTTGATCCCGTTGTGCATAACCATGGCCTGGGCAACGATGTAACAATGCGTAGTAGCGGCCCATGGCAACATCTAAGGGTTCATGATTTCCTTGCTTCCATCCTTAGATCTGCTTACGCAAATTGGACACTCTAGAGTATGTTTGATACTTATCGTTGAAGAGTTTTAGCATCGTACTCCACCTCCTAATGGTTTCCAGTTCTAAGGATCGGTACCAACTCTCTGCTTCCTTGATAAGTATCCTGGGAAACAACTTAAGTTTCTGCCACTCGTTCTCTATATTTTGCAAGGCGCAGGCATCATGGAATGCCTGTAAATGATGTTGCTGATCCACGTTGTATCCGCCTTCAAAGCGTGGGATGTTATTCATGTCTAAACGCTTGATTCGATTATCTTTTAAATGCCTTGTTGGGATTCTCACTGCCTCCATTATGTCAAGCATACTTTGGGTTGCAAGTAGGGGTTTGTCATGATTATTTCTTTCATGACGTCTGTGATGTCTTTGTTGTTCCCTACTTTCCCTTCGTTCATGCCCTTGTCCTCTCTCTCGAATTTCCCTTTGAGGTCTCTCATTTTGTCTACCACTATCCTCACCATTATGCTCATGATGGTTGTGCCCAGATGTGGAAGGAGAGGGTGTGTGATGAGATGAAGGAGAATAAGAAGGAGAACCATAGCCATGATGATGTTTCCTACCTTCTCTTCAGCTCCTTTGGCCCCAATCGCAGTGACGATCTAAGTGTCCATCCTTATTATGAGTTGTTGTTCCCTCAGTGAATAGTTGGTGTTCACAGGCATCAGAACCAATGTTATGTATTGTTAATTATAGGTTCTAATACCCAACCTCCTCACCATCGTTAGGAGGGGGAACATCATTTGTTAGAGAACCCGTGATAATGGGCCCATCATCTCCTATTTTGCGAAGGACGTGTAGGCCTTTGCTCTTCAACAGGGTATGTTGGCTCTCTTGCCTTAATTCCCACATACGTTGTGCTTCTATGGGATAATAATCCCTCATGTCACAGTCTTCCACAACGTATTCAACATACAATTCTGTCATGTCAATCTGTGCCAAAGCACAGAGGAGCATGTTAGGGACTGATCGATCTGGAGGTAACACGATGTTACCTTGCAAATCTCTCCATTACAGCTATTTGGCTTGATGGAGGATAAAGGTAAAGTTTGGAATATACTCATCGGGATGAGTATAGACTATTCGGTATTGTTTAGGACTTGGCTGATTTCGACTATGTGTTTTTGATTGCCAATTGTCTTTTGTATTATCCCTAGGTGATGTGCTCTTGTGAGAAGAAGACATTGTTATTTATTAGTGTGCTAATTACCGTTATATAATTTTTTTTTCTATTTGATTAACCCTAAGGTTCATTTAAGCTCCCAACGATGTAAATGATCTCTTATGTTCTACTTAGCGCACTAACACTTAGTCCCCAACAACGGCTCCAATGATGAGTGGCGAGGTACCCCTACACTCAACCATACGAAATGAGTGTAGCACGCGTGATCCGATCGAACTCCGCAGACTAAGTGCCTACACACTCCATGGAACACTTGGGGTTAATCATTCATTGTCTTCCCAGACTTACTTGTACTTGTAACGGTGTATGGTTAAGTCTGAGGTATATGATTTTTATATCTTTTTATGTTTTATGTCTCCTATGCTAACAAGGTGAAGGGTTGAGAAACTAAGTACTAATTCTAACTAATGACTAAGTCTAAATTAACCTAGCATCAACATCCATTCCCACTTACCGTACCCACCTTGAACCGATGCAACCGCGGCTACCAAATGCTAATCATTGCTGGGATTACTGCGCGTAATGCAGGTGCTCGAAGTGGTTGTACTGAGGCACTTAACTAGGAGGAAAGGGTTGAGAAAGCTAATCTAGCCTAAGTGTGATGAGCAGCCGATTCCTTAACTAACTGTACACATCCTGGTGCACGACTACCATTGGGATTACCAAGTGCAAATCCTGGATATGCCACTAGGTTACCAAGTAGTCACACTTAGATGCTCGTAATCAAGTCGTACTCATTCCGCATTCTAGGAGTTTAAGGATGAGAGAGAGAAAGCAATAAATAACATTAAAATAAATCCTATTCCATGCACTACAAGGTTTATCCAGGAAGTTCATCTTTATTGTCGTACACAACTTGTGTTCAGGTACAATGTTGCTCAAATAAAGATCCGTTCACTTTAGGACTCCTACTGCAGGCACATGGAAAATATTCTATCTCTGGAGTGATCAAACTGCCAGAGTTTCCCTACTTCTAGCCTAGGGTGATGGAACAAGGGAGAGCCACTTCTTATTTATAGACTTGGCGGAAAATCGCGATATCGTGTACACGATATCGTAGGGGATGACGCGATATCGTAGCTTATGCGATATCACGTCTCATCAATAATCGATAAAGAAAATTATAATATGAAAAATAATGAAGCTAATTTAAGTCAGAGTATTAAAATAAAGAATATTCTATTTCAATATTTATTTCCATCATGAAATGTATCTAGGTACAACCTAAGGATCGTTGAACTTAGAAGTGGGAGGGGGAGGGGGAATGAATAAGTTTCCCAAATTGAAATTCTTTGGACAAAGCACACATACCAAATTTAACGTGGTTCCCCAACTAGGGTAGTCCACACTTGGAGGATAGATCACAAGCACACCTCTGGACTTTTTTTCTCTCAAATGTGGTTTGAAGGGTACCACACCCTCTACAAGATCTAAGCTCCACTCTGGAGTGTTGTGACACTGAACCAACCACTCAACCCTACAAGATCCCGATAAGCTTTGAATGTGTTTTTTAGGCTTCCACAACCTTTACAATCTTGACCTCCACTCTAGAGTATTATGGTGTTACACAATCACTCAATCCCATAGGATCTTAACAACCTCAAGCAAGATGCCTTCCTGCAAGAAGCATATTAATCCTGTAGGGCAACAAGAGAGAAAAACAATTACAAGGGATGAATGCAACTTAGTTTGTTGATTCTTGCACTTTGAAGTACAACACGCTTTACAATGGACAAATGATAATACAATGAGGAGCAACAATGATTGAAAATTGATTACACAATGATAGTACAAAGGCTTGCACATTTTCCAATGAGAATGATGTCTTCCTATAGTTACCATGTTTTCAAATCCATCTTGAAACTTGTGCAATGGCTAGCTACCGATCATGGAAGATGTCTTCTTTGTGGCTGAGATGTCTTTCTGTATTTGCCAACATTTTGGGAAGACATCTTTGTCTAGTAAAAGACATCTTTCTGAAACTAGCCTACATTTTGTGAAGACATCTTTTTCTAGGGAAAGAAATATTTGCCTAATGAAAGACATCTTTGCATAGATGTCTTTTCCTATGCATTCTTCAATTCTAACAAGATGTCTATTATTTCTTGGAGACGTCTTTCTTCACCTTCTTTTGCATGATGAATTCTTTGTTCCTTGTTCATGACCTTGCACTTCTACATGCTTCAATGATGACAACTTTGCTTGTGAGTTATTTGGTCCTCGTCCACATTCTTGGGATTCTTGCATGTTCACTTGAGACCTTGCGGATGATCGTTTCCTTTGAGCTCTCATTTTGTCTAAACTAATTCATTCCTTATCATCTCATCTTGGTTCTACAAACACAATAACACACAACCTTTGTTTGCATTTTACTTAATATTTTGACACACCAA
Organism: Gnetum montanum; assembly: GCA_015680685.1. Classification (NCBI taxonomy): domain Eukaryota; kingdom Viridiplantae; phylum Streptophyta; class Gnetopsida; order Gnetales; family Gnetaceae; genus Gnetum; species Gnetum montanum. The sequence continues at coordinate 191,561 of MNCI01036774.1, read as the reverse complement.
AAGGTCCACAATCTCCCCCTTTTTGGTGATGTTCAAAACTTAAGAAAATGGGTCAATGAATCATACATACTCTCCCCCTTTTTGAACAACATCAAAAAGGGTAAAGCATGTAAAATTATACCTAAAGAGACATCATAAAAGAGCAACAATTGTAGAGAATATGCATAATCAATAGCATGTGATAATCCCAAGGAGATAAAAATAGTTAGCTAAGCAAGAATATTAGTTAAAGAGCATACATTTTCAGTACTAAGTTCCATGAAGAACTACTCCTAATTTGTTAAGAAGTAATCCAAGCCTTTCAGGTGATATTCAAACCTAAAGCTTGAAGTGAAGTATAATCCTTGAATATTAAGTAACCTATCTCTGAACCAATAATTCATTACTAGTAAATATTGCATGGTTCTTTAATATTCTCCTTCTTTTGAAAACATCAACAAAAGAATAGGACATATAAATCTTTATGATAAGGAGAGTAGAGCAATACTACTTCTTAAACATATTTGTATCACATGATTTGAAACCGGCCATGCCAAATTTTAAATTCTTGAACTAGAAAGTATATCTCAAGGTAACCTATTCAAGAGAAGTTTCAATCAAAGTAAAGTTAGATAGAACATCTCATAACTAATACAAACAAGACCAAGTAAAAATTTTTATGTTTAAGAGAAAATAGACTTAAACACCAAAGACCAAGGATAGAGCATTTGGAAGTAGGTGGCTTTATCAACTAGGGTCAGATATCTTATTAAAACTTATATTTCAAGATATTCTCTTAGCACAAATTTTAAAGGGTTGAGAAAATAAGATAGAAGCTACCCTATATCGAAACCCAATTTTTGAGGATGAAATGACCTACCTATTGAACCAATAAACCCATAAGGTAAACCAATATGTCATAATTCCATTAGAACTCAACTCTTATGAAAATATCATGAAGGTAATGATAAGGAAGAAGGGATACATTTGGAAAAATAAATTCTCATTAAGAAGGGCAAACACCAAATATAAACAAGTCAAAGCCCAAAAAATAGTCAAGTAGATTTTAACAAGATTTTTAAACAATAACGAAGAGATATCATAATGGTAAAATGTTTATAAGACATCTTAACAAAGAGTTAATCCTACTTTTACCTTGAAAACTATAACAACCCCTTGCATGACATGAATCCTTACTCATTTTGTGATTCTTGGCTGAAGTCTCCAAAGACTCCCCCTACATTAGTGACCTCTAAGATGATGATGGATAATGAGCAATAGGCTCCCCTTTCCCATTTGCAGCTCTTCTTGGGCTTTTAAGATCAACTTTTAAACATTGTAAATCACCAAAGCACTATAGTTGTAGGTCAACATTAAGATCAATTGTTGAAACTAAGGTCTCCAATTAGTAATATTGATAGAATATTCAAAAGCTTATCTTATGGAAAAAATATCCCAAAGGGCATGAGCTTAGAAGCATATCATCACAAGAAGTTCAGTTTGAGCAAGACTGAACACAAGACAAAAACCAAACTAAAAAATATTATAAGATAATGACCCATAGAAAATTAATACAAGTGCTACACTACATATTTTCATAAACCCAATTGCATCAAGCTCAAATATGAATGTAAGAGATTCTCTAAACAATTATTCCACCATAATTTTAACCTAGATAAGACACAGCAATTTTGGACTTCTTAAATCATATACTTATAATTTAACTAGTAAGCAAAGAGATGGAGGCTTACCTTGCTTGCCGGTGGAAAGAGAAGATTAATAGAGTAAGGTCCCCTAGCATGAAGTATCTTCTCATCCTTAGGTTTCCTTTCATTGGATCATGTATGTGATGTCCCTATTTGTTCATGTTTATGATAAAATCCTTGATCACTTATTACATTATTTTCACTTCTCCACTTCTCTTCATTTTTAGCTTCTGGTGCCTACACAATTTCCTTACCAGGGCCTTTTTGACAAGACCAAGCATCAATATTATTTTGATCATCATGAGAATAATTAAGGGTTTGCTTACAACCACAAGTTTTACACACAAATAAAGTATTTTTCTTATGATCAAAATTATCAAACCTAATTATGCTTGAGCTTGAATTATCATGTGTAACTTCCTTCAAATTCTTTAGCTATTTTTTAGGATTCTCCTCTTCTTGAACATTTTGTAGTCCTTATTAAAAGAGGTTAGTCATTGAATCTCAACTTTTATGTCTAAGATCTATTCTTTCACTTCAAAGTGGATAGCATCTAGCTTAGAAATTACAAATTTCTTTGCCTTCCTAATCAAATACTGTAAAAGAAAAATTTCTTCTTTAAATTCATTATACCTTTTATCACACTTACCACCTTCTTTAGCCATATGTGAGGAATTTTCATCTGTAAGTGCCATGCATATGAGATGTGAATATTTGGAAGAATTGCATGCTTCTTCTTCAGTTTGCTCACCATCATCCCAACTTGTATAGAAGTTGGTCTTGTTTGATTCCTCATCATTGGACTTATTTTTGGTTGTACCTTGCTATTACTAGGATATTTGAAGGTCATATGGCCTCTTCCTCCACAAACCCAACATTCTATAGAAGAGAAATCTAGGTTAGAATTCAAAAAACCTTTATCTCTTTCTCTCCCTTTAAGCAGATTGGATCTCTGAAATGCCCCCTTGTTTCTTTTTGTCAACAATCGTTGTAGCTTTCTTGAGAGAAAGGCAATCTCATCTTTGTTTCCCTCATCATACTCATTGGACTCCTTTTTCTTGGAGGTGGTCTTTAGAGCTATAGGTCTTTCTTGGATCGCTCCTTCGCTTATGAGATTCATTTCATAAGTAATAAGAGAACTTTGAAATTCTTCAAATTTCAAAGTTGAGAAATTTCTAATTTCCTTCATAGCTATAACCTTTGGTCTGAACTTCGGTTGTAAAGTTCTAATCATTTTGATGATGACATCGCTTTTGGGCAAATCTTTTCCTGTTCCTATAATAGCTACAAAAAGATCATTGGCTCTAGAAAAATAATCTTTGATTTTCTTACCTTCTCTCATTTTGAGCTTATTGTATTCACTTTGTAAAACTAACAATTTAGATTGGTTAATAAGATAGGTTCCTTCATAAGTAGCTTTTAAAGTTTTCAAAATGTTTTTTGATGTTTTACATCCTGCTACCCTATGAAATTCATGTTTATTCAAAGCACAATATAAACAATTTTTTGCTTTTGAATCATACATGAACTTATCTTTCTCTTCTTATGTCCATTTTTTGCAAGGCTTGATGGTGCCAATGGAGCTATTGACAAGTAGAGGATTGACTTCCACACTTCAAACTCCATGGATTTGAAGAACCCTTGCATTCTAGCTTTCCAATAAGTGAAGTCAAATTCATTGAACATGGATGGCTTTGTGTAAGATGTCTCCTCCATTGTTCACTCTTGAAGTTGATGATGACAAAGAACAGTACCAAGCTTCGATACCAATTAAGGATTATTGAACTTAGAAGTGGGGGGGAGGAGTTGTGCACCAAGGGGGGATGAATTAGTTTCCCCAATTGAAATTCTTTGGACAAAGCACACACACCAAAATTAACGTGATTCCCCAACTTGGGTAGTCCACACTTGGAGGGTAGATCACAAGCACACCTCCAAACTTTGTTGCTCTCAAACGTGGTTTGTAGGATACCACACCCTGTACAAGATCTAAGCTCCACTCTAGAGTGTTGTGACACTATACCAACTATTGAACCCTGCAAGGTCCCAACAAGCTTAGAATGTGTTTTTTAGGCTTCCATAGCCTTTATAATCTTGAGCTCCACTCTGAAGTATTATGGTGCTACACAACCACTCAATCCCATAGGATCCTAACAAGCTCAAGCAAGATGCCTTCCCATAAGAAGCACATCAACCCCGTAGGATAACAAGAGAGAACAACAATTACAAAGGATGAATGCAACTTACTTTGTTGATCCTTGCACTTTGAAGTACAACACACTTTACAATGAAAAAATGATAATATAATGAGGAGCAACAATGATTACAATTATTAACAATTGATTACATAATGATATTACAAAGGCTTGCACATTTTCCAATGAGAATGATGTCTTCTTATAGTTACCATGTTTCCAAATCCGTCTTGGAACTCATGCAATGGCTAGCTAATAGTCATGCAAGATGTCTTCTTCATGGTTGAGACATCTTTCTATATTTTCCTTCATTCTAGAAAGACATCTTTGTTTGGTGAAAAACATCTTTCTAAAATTGGCCTACATTCTGTGAAGATGTCTTTGTCTAAGGAAAGACATCTTTGCCTAATGAAAGTTGTCTACTATTTTGTAGAGACGTCTTTGCCTATGCATCCTTCAATTCTGCAATGATGTCTACTTTTTCTTGGAAACATCTATCTTCACCTTCCTTTGCATGATGAATTCTTCATTCCTTGTTCATAACCTTGCACTTATGCATGCTTCAATGATGACAACTTTGCTTGTGAGTTATTTTGTCCTTGTCCATGTTCTTGGAATTCTTGCATATTCACTTGAGACCTTGTGGATGACCTTTTCCTTTGGGCTTTGTTTTTGTCTAGACTAGTTCATTCCTTGTCATCTCATCTTGGTCCTACAAGCACAATAACACAAAACCATACACACAACCTTTGTTTCCATTTTACTTAATGTTTTGACACACCAAAAGGTCCGCACAATCCACTCAAATAAAGACTGCAAACAATATACTTAAATTCACACTGTGAACACTCATTAATTGCTACAATGAATCAAAAACAAAATAATAAGGTAATACCTACCATTTTGAAGCTATAGATTTCTACATCTATTATCTATAGGAGTTATCAAATGTTTAATCTCCAATTTTGAAGTTTGTTAGAGGCCATTTGTTGAATACTTGGCCAATTGTTAGCTACAACAATAACCAAATAATGCATAAACAAAACTTATTAACTATATTTATAAGCATTTTTTATGACTCAATTATAGCAGAAGCTTAGTTGACAAAGAAACATGAACACATCAATGTTGATGAAGCCATTTGTTGAATACTTAGATTTTGAGGCTATAATTGATGCATGGACATAGCTTCATCAACATTAATGTGTCCATGTTGCTTAGTCAACTAAGCTTCTACTATAATTGAGTCACAAAAATGCTTATAATACAATTAATAAGTTGTGTTTATGCATTATTTGGTTATTGTTGTAGCTAAGCTCTTGTAATTTATTCTAGTACTCTTAGTAAATAGTTAGCAAGTACCCACAACATGAATTTGAGGTGATTGTAAAATGTCTTATTCAAGTGGTATTTTACCTACACAATCCATGACAAACAATAAGATCGAGATTAATTCATACTCATCTTAGAATCAAGTTTATTTTCATTTTCATTTAATTTCCAATGCACTTAGCTTAATATTTACTTTTTCCTCACATATAGAATTTAGTAGAATAAGCACAACTAATTTCAAGCATAATGCATAACCATTTGGTAACCCAATAAAGATATCACTTGGTATGCCCAGTAGTATGTCACTTGGTAATCTCATTAATGGTTCTAGTAGTTCAAGATTTGTATAAGTTGGAAATGGACTCTCATTACCCTTAGGTTAGCTTAAGATTTATCTTTTTTTTATTAATTAGATTAATTAATTAATTAATTTTTATGTTTTCATCTAGCTTGATCATAGCCACATAACATCCATGATCATACACCTCACCTTAGATTATACTATACATAATAGAGCTCCTACTAGTCCAAGTAAGAAAACAATAACGTTCAATCAACACTTAATGACTAGATACCATGCTAGTTTCATCCACAAATTATGATATGGTCGACAAAGACACCTATAGATCGTATTATTGGACATTGGAAATACTTTACACTCATCATTAACACCACTACTAAGGATGGTTATGGTGATCTAGATTAGTTATAGCATAAATGATCACTGCTAAAGTATTAATAATTTTTCTTTTAAAGAAATTTAATATTGTAACCCATGCACACATTAATTAAAACAAGTATTCTTTAGATAAGGTCAATAGGCCCTCACATGATAAGAACACTAGTGGGGGAAAAAACAAGATACACAATGAAGCGAATTAAAGGGAACCATTACAAGCAAGGGTATCATATGTTCATTTAAATCCTTACTATGTTCAAAGACTAACAAGTCCTAGAAGATGATGGGCCTCAAGGCCTAGGACATCTAGCAAAACAAAAGATATGAATCAAGCGACCATATAGGAAAAAATAGAAGCCATGGCAATTCTTACAGTTTAAGGTTAATTTTACTTTTAATTTAATTAATTTTATTTCTTCAAAAGATCATTTAAGAAAGTAATGCAATTATCCTTGATTCATAGGTTAGGTTGCTCTCTATTTTATTTTATTTTTATCTATCTCTTCTCAACATTCCTCTATTTCATTCTATTAATAGATGTTGAATCAACAACCACTACATATTTATTTGATGCATCCATAGTAGCACACATCAACATATTAGCACAGCTCAAATTTAAGCACAACAAAGTATCATAGGTCATTAAACCAATCACCAATACATTATTCAACCAAGCACATCAACACCATCAACACTCAAATCCATCACCATCAGATCATAGATAAATTTATAAATCAATAGCAAGGCCCACAAATCATAAGTGCATGGTTAACACCACTGATGTCCATTATAATTATAAAATTACAGGTAAATCCACAAATTAAAAACAAACTATATGCAATTTCTTTGGTGCCTATTGCATCAAGGCCTGTGGCAAACGTCGTGAATACCTTGGGATTTCAAACCCTACCTGCCCTCTCTGTGGAGGTCCTGAAAATTTTGTCCACGTTTTTTGGCATTGCCCTTTCGCTCAATCTTCATGGGAATGGGTTTCTAAGGTTTTTCCTTTGTGCACATTTTCCCTTCGGCTTTTTGGCCACCCCCTCTTCTGACCTTCAATTTCTTTGGAAAGTTATTAGGCCCCTCGTTCTTTACTTTATATGGAAGCGCAGATGCACTGCTCTTTTCCAGAACACTAATTCGTCCAACTCTAACCATTTAAATATTATGGAAAAATCTCAAATTCTTCGCCTTGTACATTTCCAAATTTTATCTCGTACTTCTAAGTTAAAGTTGGATACTAATCAGTTGTTTTATTGTTTTATTGTTTGCAGCTTTGGAGCAGATACACCAACTGGTGCACTCTTTCCAATCTCGATCTGCTACATCGACGTGTGTTATCATCATAATTTTGAGCATTTTGAGCTCTTTGTTGTTCTCCTGGTCTTCTAAACTCGCAGTTCCTAAAGTTTCCCAGCATTAGGTAGCTCTTTGGCCTGTACTCCCTTCTTCGGCATGTACTCCCACACCCTGAGAAAGATTATGTTTCAAGATGTTTTCTTTCAACTATTGCATTTGTCATTGTTCTTCTCTCTATTTATCCATCAATATGTTCAAATGTTGACCATGTACTTATTCTCATTTAATTAATAAAATTCTCTTTTTGGGGTCATTCTCTTTTTATATTGCTTGCTTAGGAAAACTACATTTGCCTTTTCTTTCTCCTTTACTTTACTGGATTAGTAAAATCAAGTTTGGCATCATTCCAAACTCTATTCATCTTTGGCTCTCTTAAAAGAATCCTCCATAAATGGTTTGGTCAGTTCTGATTTTAGACTAGCTTCCGACCGTAATTTCTGTAACTTATTTACATCAAATGCTGTTTCATTAACGATCTGAGTGCTACCATTTTTTTTATTTCTATTATTTGAACGAACATTCTTATCAGCAGCTGCTTAAATTTTGTCTTCAAACCAGACTTATGAGAATCATCGTCATTTCTATTTTTTCTCTCAAATTTACTACAGCTCATATGTAAGCAAGGTCTTAGGGTTGGCAGTTCCCCATTTCCTTCCCATGGTTCAGGACCATGAAACAGTTAGAGTTGCCCTCCGGTGACACTAGTGTATGGAAAATCTCTCTTGTATGGCAGATCAAGAAACTATAGGGCTCCTAATATGTAAAATTGTATTAACATATACATTTTTTTTTTCCAAACTAACACTTTTTGTCACAAGCAGAAGACTGTTGACCTGATAAGACAACACCGACTTAGAGACCTGTGTCACAATTACCACAGGACAGAAGCAGAATAAAGGTCAAAAGTCTCAGCATGCCTTCAATAAAAAACTACACTACTGAGGAAAAAAGGGGGAAAAAAAAGAAAAACTGTACTATAACGATGGTTACAATAATGTCACCATGGATTAGCCAGAGAATAAATACTTCTTCAGTTAATGACTAGATTGGGAAATAAAAATTAATCAAACATATATCCAATATAGCATAAACTAATCATAAATTTAACATGTACGACAAGTTTTGTAATGTTCAATGACAAAAAATTAGCAGATGAGGAAATCAAAAAATGAGAAGAAATTCAATCCATAGCAGAGGAAAATTGGAAAGTAACATCATGGATGCTTCAAAAGTTATGCCTTTCATGCTTTTATTTTTAGAAAATGTAAAAATGAGCAAATTATAACTAAAAGATTTAGTGTATGTGCATTTCATTTATTTCATAAAGAGGATGCTTATAATGAAATTAAAATTCCAAAACACCTGCCACCCAAAACCATGGTAAGGGTGTTGAGGGTAGAAAGTGTTATAATCAAATTAGCAGATGAGGAAATCAAAAAATGAGAAGAAATTCAATCCATAGCAGAGGAAAATTGGAAAGTAACATCATGGATGCTTCAAAAGTTATGCCTTTCATGCTTTTATTTTTAGAAAATGTAAAAATGAGCAAATTATAACTAAAAGATTTAGTGTATGTGCATTTCATTTATTTCATAAAGAGGATGCTTATAATGAAATTAAAATTCCAAAACACCTGCCACCCAAAACCATGGTAAGGGTGTTGAGGGTAGAAAGTGTTATAATCAAATTAGCAGATGAGGAAATCAAAAAATGAGAAGAAATTCAATCCATAGCAGAGGAAAATTGGAAAGTAACATCATGGATGCTTCAAAAGTTATGCCTTTCATGCTTTTATTTTTAGAAAATGTAAAAATGAGCAAATTATAACTAAAAGATTTAGTGTATGTGCATTTCATTTATTTCATAAAGAGGATGCTTATAATGAAATTAAAATTCCAAAACACCTGCCACCCAAAACCATGGTAAGGGTGTTGAGGGTAGAAAGTGTTATAATCAAATTAGCAGATGAGGAAATCAAAAAATGAGAAGAAATTCAATCCATAGCAGAGGAAAATTGGAAAGTAACATCATGGATGCTTCAAAAGTTATGCCTTTCATGCTTTTATTTTTAGAAAATGTAAAAATGAGCAAATTATAACTAAAAGATTTAGTGTATGTGCATTTCATTTATTTCATAAAGAGGATGCTTATAATGAAATTAAAATTCCAAAACACCTGCCACCCAAAACCATGGTAAGGGTGTTGAGGGTAGAAAGTGTTATAATCAAATTAGCAGATGAGGAAATCAAAAAATGAGAAGAAATTCAATCCATAGCAGAGGAAAATTGGAAAGTAACATCATGGATGCTTCAAAAGTTATGCCTTTCATGCTTTTATTTTTAGAAAATGTAAAAATGAGCAAATTATAACTAAAAGATTTAGTGTATGTGCATTTCATTTATTTCATAAAGAGGATGCTTATAATGAAATTAAAATTCCAAAACACCTGCCACCCAAAACCATGGTAAGGGTGTTGAGGGTAGAAAGTGTTATAATCAAATTAGCAGATGAGGAAATCAAAAAATGAGAAGAAATTCAATCCATAGCAGAGGAAAATTGGAAAGTAACATCATGGATGCTTCAAAAGTTATGCCTTTCATGCTTTTATTTTTAGAAAATGTAAAAATGAGCAAATTATAACTAAAAGATTTAGTGTATGTGCATTCCATTTATTTCATAAAGAGGATGCTTATAATGAAATTAAAATTCCAAAACACCTGCCACCCAAAACCATGGTAAGGGTGTTGAGGGTAGAAAGTGTTATAATCAGATCTGAAAACACACTACAAATGCTCTAGAGAAATTATTAGAACCCTACAGATCTCAATAAATCATTAGAGGCAAAATATTGCACTGTAGCAGGTCAAGAAACACTATAAATCACTCTCAAAACATTTTAAACTCTAGCAAACATTTGCTGTGATAACAAAATGAAAACAGTAAAAATAGCACAAGAACACAGAGAGTTATGTGGTTCAGGCCCTTTTTACCCTACTTCCACAACAATGCTGATGTGTCTTATATTCTTCTCAAATCTTCAGGACATAAGCCATCCTTGTAACTTTTTCAAACACCCATCCTTGTAACTTTTTCAAACACCCAATCTATTATTCCAACAGATCTCAGATCAACACCAACAAGACTCATGTCTCCAAGGTAAAACCTTGATACAATGCTTTCACTTCAAAGCACACACTAAAGGCTACCCCAAGCCTTCTATTTATAAAGAAACATGAGGACCAAACCCCAATCCTAATCCATGTGGGATAAAACACCAAGCCTCCTATTTATGAGGAAACATGAGGACCAAACCCCAATCCTAATACATGTGGGATAAAACACATCCCCACATCAAATGCAACATAAAAGAAAATACAACAATTAATGTATTTGTCTCCATTTTTGCAATAGAAAGTTCCTTTTCAGCTCCTCCTTTTCTTGCCCAGCTCATGTCATACTATCAACTTCTCCTTTTCTTCTTGCCAAACTCATTACAAAAAGTCCATTTTAGACTGTATGATGCAGCAGGGCCATCAAAGCAAATTTCTCTTCAAAAAGACAGGACCGAATAAAAGTATCAATTGGGGATCCTTTAGGTGCATTGCCAAGCTCTTGGCATGTCCAAAACATCAAACCACCTGTGGTGAAAATAAGAAGTTTATGTAAAATTGCTTTAACATGTACAGAGAAGTTTAACTTTTCATCGCAAGCAGAAAACTGCTTGCCTATATAAGATAACACAAACTTAGATATCTGTGTCACAATTACTGCTGAACACATTAAACATAGGTGATATATTACAGTTGCAAATTTGGTTGATGTGTTCCAAATGTTACCAAGCAGAATACTTGGTAATTTCTTAATGATGTTTTCAAAAGTCATAGCATGTACATTTCTACTGTTCAATAGATCTAGAGGCTCTAATTTCAGTTTCAGTCTGGTGCTCCCAACCTCACCCGTAGCAGCTCACAGATGGGCCCACATAACACAGTCTTAATTATCTAACATGACCTAGTGTGATAAGGATCACATCCATAGTCTCCTCTTAATTGTCCTAATTCAAGCTAAATGTAAAGCCTCTATCTAGTCAACACATCAAGAGCTGCACGCTAGAGTGCTTTCCACCTGCTGTTGTGCTGACCTGCCCCACCATGCTTGAGCGGTTTTGGGTTCAGGTGGGGTTTTGTTTATCTGATGGGACTCTGATGTTTTCATGTTTGGTGTTACTGTCAGATTCTGTGTAGTTACTTGGAGCTGCAGTGCTTGGGTGGGTGGGTTTCCTGTTTTGGGTAATCTGTCTCCTTTTGGTACTGTCAATTGTCCAGACTACTGAGTCATCAGGCTTGGGTAGATTGGGGTTATTTACCCCTTGGGGAGCTGCCTTCCCTGGCTTTGATTTAAGGTCATGGTTGTACACATGTTTTTCATTAATTTAATTTTTAACTGACCTTTTTCCAAAAAAAGAAAAAAAAAACAACACATCAAGAGCTAGAGGTATGCCTTAACCACTGCTTTGTAGGTAGAAGCCCTTTCACTCATGCTCTAGGTTTTACTGAGCTGTGAAAATATACAGAAAATAGTGACAAAGGAGAATACCTCCACATCTACAGAGAATAGTGACAAAGACAAATACAAAGATAGATAAAGTTAATTACTATTACTGAAAGTATGCCTCCCAATATTAGATTTAATTTGAAGGAACCAAGAAAGAACAATGCTAAAAGTCAAATAATCCAACATTGTAGAAGGAACTTAATTTCAGGTGTCTAACAGCAAACAATCTCCCATTACAAGGGGGAAAAAATGGACCATTGCATGATTGTGGTAAGGAGTTTAAGTCAATTCAAAGTCAGACGCTCCAAGGTTCCATGCAAGCATGAAAATCCTAGGTGTCTAGCCAACACAGATTAAACAAAAACAAAACATAAAAATCTGTTTCCAGTGAAGATCTGTAAAGTCAGTTACACTTCCAATTTCCATTGTGAATTTGTGTGCTTTCAGTACTGATTCTGGTATTACAAATTTGTCATTTACACCCAACGTTAAATTAATTTAACTTTATTTATACGGTATTAATATGTTCTCTTCAGACTTAGATTCAATTATATGTATCAATGATTGCATTGATTTCACCCAAGGACTACCAGCCTTGCAAAGAACTTCGTCCAAATCTAGAGACAGACTAATATAAGCCAGAAAACACTGACAAAACCCTAACAATAAAATTGACCATTCCGTAGGTGAATTGCCTGCTGCAAATTCTCCACATTGAATCACCAGTTTCTGATGCAGAACATTTTGAATGAAATACCATTCATGTGTATGCTATGTTTCCTTCATATCATGCATGTCGATGATAATGTTTTTCAGTTTTTGCTTGTTATGTGTATATGATTTGAGGATGGAAAGGGATACGTGGCTTTCGTTGTTCTAGTAAAATAGTTTTGAGCATAATTCCTTTATTGTATGGGCTACATTCAATGATTATAAAATACTGATTAGGAATTTTCTGAGAACTTCAAAACCAAAATGTGATCAATCCAAAGTTCTCTAAGGAAAAAATTGGACCAAGAAAAAAAACCGCCGCATAGACACATAAGTATAATCCAAAGAAATAAATGGATGAATGGGTCTGTTGCTTCATGGACATTTTTTGATGCAATATTAGGATAATTTTGGAGTTTTGGATCACTATTGTTTGTTGCTCAGCAAATGTTGTTGGTTAGGCAGAAAAGAAACTTAAATGGATGGAGCAATACAAATCCCATGATAAATTAGTTTCCAAATGTGCAGAATCGTTGATACAGCAGCAAATGAAATCAACACAAATAAAATCAGAAGAGAGGAGAACACAATTTAATGAATCCTAATACTCTGAAACGAGAGAGGAAGAACAGACAAGGACAAGAAGTATGCACCAAGAACATAGCAAAGATTTTTCTGCTAAAAAAATGCCTTTCAAAGTACAAAAACACAAATACAGAACCTGCTCCTCAAGCAGTACACAGAAACAGAACAATGCTGTTTATTCTTGTTAAACAGAGCTGAAACACCGATGCACAATGGCAACAAGGGAAGAACACAAACACTGCTGACGCATGCCCAGAACCCACAACTGATTACTGTAACTTAAAGGGTGCAGCACATATTTATACAAGAGGGAAAGGCATAATGGACCAATAATTCAACCAATGATTCAACTACCAATAATCAATGATATCTCCAAGGTTTGTGTTCTAGATGAATGTAGTGATTTGGACTAAAAAAATAATTATTTGAGGAATTTCTAGAAAAGCTAGCAAATAGTATTATGACTGAGAATGTGATATTAATAAACGGACCTGAAAAAATGCATTCATGGACGAAAGATTATTGTAAGAAATCACATAATGGAGGAAATGCATAGGATACTTCACATACAAGCCAGATAAATAGAATATTGATATTTAGGAAAGCGAGGTCCCATTCTTAAAGTTTGTACATATTTAAAGAAAAAGAAAAAAATTCAATGATGTCTTGATGAAAGTGCCAGGTTACTAAATCTTTGAAGGTGCAATGCAAGGAGCAATTCATCGGGGTCCAATCTCCTTCAGACGTATTAACAAAAATCCAGTCTTTAGAAATTTTGAAATCTCGGTAGAAAAAATTTAAAAACAATGAAGGAAATCATGTAAACAAACTTCACCACCGTCATTTTAAAAGATTCAACCTGAAATTTTGAAATTTTATAACAATGGAGAGAAAATTTTGCAGCAGTTTTATAACCATTCCATAAAGAAAAGAATTTAACCCGTAACCTAAACTTTAAATTATGAGACTTTACCACCTTGCCCTTTTATCAAAATTTACAAAATAATTTCTGAAATTTAAATTTAAACGATTATTACTATGCCACCATTGCCCAGACAATGGTGGGACCATAAATGTTGCCAAGGTACAAAGTGCTCGTACCCCTTTAATATTCTCCGGCAATGCACATTTCAATATTATAATGTTTTAAAAAGACAACACTATTTAAGTGTTTCAATGTTCCCAATCCTCAAAAACCATTAAAACGAAAACCTTCGACATTTCTGACGTAGGCAATGATGGTTTTGTGGGAGTATCTCAAACATTATTACAAGCTTCTTCTGTTTAGAATCTCCATGGTCGTTTACATAGTATTTTATCAATTCTCGGATATAAATTTTACCTTGAATAGAAAATGTTGAAAATAGTGTAATACCATGAATAATATTAGCTTTTTCATTTATATATTTCAAACTGTTGTGCAAGGAAAAGAAACAGTCCTTGGGACTGCCTTTCAAAATAAAATTGTGGAAAAAATTTTACAGCTGCATACATAACCTAAACCTAACCTGAACAGATAACTTGGGTAGAGTTTCCATGCATACCCTATACCTTAGATGTTTACCAATAAGTCATGAAAGCACCATCTTCCATGATAAAGATCCACTTCTAATATATCATCGTTGCAAGTTCACAGAAAACAATGAAATGAAAAGGCATGATTTCAGCTTCATTTGTTTTTGGTAAGATTTAAAACTAGATGACTAATAGCTAATTAATCAGCCAAATACTCAATAATTATCTACTTTCACAAAACACTTGAAAGAACAAAGTATACCTACATAATACTGGTGTTTAAATAAATATTTTTTAAATGCCAGCATGCCACATCGAATTCTTCTGGTTGTTTGTTGTTTCGAAGCCCGTTCAACTATCTTATTAATTGTTCACAAGCAATGATTGTTAGGCTTACACACAACATTCTAAGAGTTTAGATCCAGGTGTTATAAATCCTCCTTTCAAGAACTTGTCAATCAAGTTCCTAGCCTCCAGTTGCTTGCCCTCACAAATTAGCTTCTCTTTTATTCTCTTGCAAACTCCAATATCAGGGACCATATTCTTTGAAACATTCTGCAAGCAACTTTGTAAGAATTGATCACTTGACCTTTTCTCAGAAATCCTTCCATCAAAGCATTGCATGCAAGAGAATCATTTCCAGATGCAGTTGTCAAAACTCTGCCAATGTATTTGTAAGCCTCGTCCAACATGTCATTCTTGCAGGGATTTCTAATCATCAGGTTTAAATGCATCTCGAAAGTCATCTTTCTTCTTCATTTCTTCTAATAACTGGCACAGGTCCTCCACCTCTCCCAAACTACAAAATCTGTGAATCACTGTCCGATAAGTAATGGTAAGCTGGGTTGCCTCTTTTAATCTTCCTAGCTTTCCCAGTTCATCAATTAAAACAGTGAATGTTATCGCGTCTGGATGGCGGTTATTCAAATACATATAATCTAGAGCTTCCTCTACCCTTCCTTACAAAAACCATGAATAGTAGTGGTAAAATTCACTACATTAACAGGACAGCCATGTCTTAAACACTCTTCTAGCAATGATTTTGCTTTTTCTACATTGTGCTCCAGGCACAAACTTCTCATTAGTATATTTAATTCAACTGGTGAAGGGCGGCACCCTTTATGCAGCATTTCACTAATGAGTCGATAAGCTTCTTTCAAGTTGCCTTCCTTCCGCAGACCATGCATGACTGCACTGTAACTGATGTTATTTGGTTTCCATCCATCAGCACCACTTGAATCAAGAAGTTGCTTTGCCTCAATGGACCTCCCTATTTTGCAGAGTCCATTGAGAAGTGCCGTATACGTCACAATATTAGGGTGATAGCCCTTTTTAACCATAAGATGCAACAACTTTCTCGCCTCATCAACATTTCCCATCTGACAGAAACCATTGACCACTGTGCTGTAAGTTATCATATCGGGGAAGCATCCCTTTGAAAACATCTCATTCACAATAGTCTTAGCAAGTGACATATTCCCATCTCTGCAAAATGCATTAATCACAGCACCATATTCAGGCACACCGACACTCTAACCCTGATCCTCCATCTGCCGAAGATAATTGATGGCTTCACTTGAAGTCTTGAATAACCATGTCTTGCAAGAACATGAATCATTGTAGCGCATGTCACTCCATAGGAACTAATCCATTATCCTCCATCCTCTTAAGCATATCTCTTATCTCACAAAACCTTGCATGCTTACACAGATAAGCAAGTACAGTTTGATAAGTTACCCTGTCAGGAGGGCATCCTCTAAAAGGCATCTCTCTCATGAGCTGCAGAGCCTCATCCAGTCTATGCAGATGACAGAGACCCTTCACAAGAATATTAAAGGTATAAATATCAGAAGCAATGCCTGCTTGTTGCATCTGCCGGAACTTAACCTCCGCCATGTCCATACGGTTGCCCAAGATTAGAGCGTTAATGGCAGTGTTGTATATTGCCAAATCAGGCTTGAGCCCATAAATCTGAATCAGCTTGAACACTCTCATTGCATTCTTGAGCTTTCCAGCACGGCTGTAGGAATGCATAGGAAGCTTAAGGGCCTCTAGAGGACATTCATGGTTTCTTTTGAAAAGCATCTTCTATACCCTGCAAGCCCCAGAACACAGCTTAGTCTTACTAAGGATCGTCAGCATGCAGAACAGGACACAAGTGGCATGCTTATAGCGAGGCTGCTGATCTGCCCATGGAAAGAACTGAAGAGCCACTCTCTCGTCCTCCTAGGCCTGCAGAACAGCACAGACCTGCGAAGCTGTCAGTCTATACAGAGCCCACTTCAGGTCCATCTCCAGCCAAGGCCCACACAAATGGCGCTGCTCAATCAGGCTGCAAACATACCTTACCTCAGCATTCTCGATCTCTTTTTCAACATCACTATCCCTAAGTTTAACTCCAAACTGTTCTCCTATTCTTCTTCTTCCCGGATTCCTTGCCTCAAGACATTCTTCCCCATGTTTGTTCTTCACATTGCGATTGCAGCCGAAATACGTCTTACCGATCCAGCCAATTACATGTACGAAATTTGGTTCAAAACCACCAAAACACCCAGGGTTTTGTTTATCAAATGAAAACAGTGCCTGGTTATAGGTCGTTTTTGAAACCCTCATCATATGGCGTTTGCCACGAGAAATCCAGAGTTTCCGTTCCGGTTGTAAGCAACAGGCGTAAGGTAAATCGAGCAAAAAATGGCTTGTGGACCTGACCGGGATGACAGCAATGGACCGCAAAATCCTCTCCATCGGCTGCACCATTGTTTGCATTCACCGTTCAGAGGAATTTGCCCCTGCAAAACATCGCAATAGCTCTCAAATTCTTTCAGGCCTCCGGAAACCATTGCGTTTGGGATTGTTCCGAATGTTTCTCACTAACTATTAACATTCTTTATACGCAATATGGGTCTACGTCCTGGGTTCTCTTTAAAGGACAAGGTTACCGATGTTCTCATTAGGCTATGATGTGGTCGGCGAGGGCATGGGTGTGTATGTTGTGAACTTTTTATTGATGTATATGGATAATGTGTCATCATGCTCATGAATGTATTTCATGTTGAATGTATTGTTGACATGAATTTATACTTATGCTGATGACGATAGATTGTGACTCACATATGCTCGCATCTCTTAGTGTGTATTGTAAATTATGAGGAAATGTTACTAGCACCCAGTCTCAACCAGAAGGCATTCAAACCTTCTGAAAGGAAACAATTGTTTGAAGTTTGAGGCTCCTGGAAGATAAAGAGTCATCTGGTAGCAAGTACTACATAAATTGTGAGGTTGTGCGACTAGCACCCTCCCACAATCCCAACTAGAAGGCATTTAGACTTTCTAGAATGGAAGAATTGCTTTGAGTTTTAGGCTACCAGAAGGCAGAGGGTCATCCAAAAGGTGAAAGATCAATCAAAAGGCAACCAAAACTTCAAAAAGAGAACAATTGCTTGGAGTTTGAGGCTACCAAAAGGCAAAGGGTCATCCGAAAAGTTGAAGATCATTTGGAAAGCATTCAAGCCTTCCAGAAGAGAATAATTGGTTAGAGTTTGTGGCTTCCGAAAGGCAGAGGGTCATCCGGTAGCAAGTACTACGTAAACTACAAGGCAAAGCGACTAGCACCCTTCTACAGTCCTAACCAAAAGACATTCAGACCTTCTGGAAGGAAAGAATTACTTAGAGTTTAAGGCTATCGATAGGTATAGGATCATTCGAAAGGCAAAAAATCAACCGAAAGACATCCAAGCCTTGCAGTAGGGAATAATTAGTTGGAGTTTATGGCTTTCAAAAGGTAGAGGATCATTCGGTAATAAATACTACATAAATTATGAGGTAGTGCAACTAGCACCCTCCTGGAAGGCATTTAGACTTCTGAAAAGAAATAATTGCTTGAAGTTTAAGGCTATTGATAGGTAGAGGATCATTCGGAAGGCAAAAGATCAACCGAAGGCATTTATAGGCTTCCAAAGGATAGAGGATCATTCAATAGTAAGGTCTAGGTAAATTGTGAGGTAGTGCAAGTAGCACCCTCCCGTAGTCCCTTCAAGAAGGCATTCAGACCTTCTGGTAGGAAATAATTGTTTCAAGTTTGTGGCTTTTAGAAGGTAGAGAATCATCTAGTAGCAAGGTCTAGGTAAACTGCAACGCATTGTGACTAGCACCCTCCTGTAGTCCCAACCAAGAGGCATTAAAACCTACCAAAAGGGAATAATTACTTGGAGTTTTAAGATACGAGAAGGCAAAGGGTCATTCAGAAGGTTAATGCTGTGGGTCAGAGCTACTCAGAACCTTCAAAATTTATTGCATAGAGATATTGCTAATGTAATGATTTTTTTGTTTAGTCTCTTGTTTAAACAATGTATGAAAATTGAAATGTTATTTCATGCATCTGGATGTTTAGCTTTTTCTCTTATAGTTTCTTGATAATGATACATCGTAAAAACTCAATGTAAATGCACATCTAAAGATTGTAGAGCCATGATGTATAAAAAATGACTAGAAATTATGATTAAGAGAATGGAATAGAGAAATCTATGAAATTTCATTTAACCACAATTTCCCAAATACTTTGCCCACTAAACCCCTAAGTTTTTTCAGAAGTGTAATAAATTCACGTGGTTTAGTCATTAAAATTAAGAAAAAATATCTTTTATAAAAATACAAATACATTGATGCATAAATTATGAAACTAAATTATTCTTATCTTCTTAAATCATGGGTAGCTTTGGGCCGTCCAATGTTGGCTTCTCTAATTCTCAATACCTTTACTTGCTCCTTTAACCTTATGCTTGAACAGCATAGGCATCTAGTAGTGTCCAAATTTTTTCTTTGATGTTACTAAAGCATAATATAACTCTCTCCAAACTCAAGATCCTTTCCCCATATTGAAGCATCTCACTTTCATTATTTTATGCTTGTTTACTTGCATTCTATACATAGAATTATTTTTATATCTCTTACATCACATTCTATACTTAGTCAAAATTTATAACCTTTTTATACTTAGTCATTTTCAACATAAAAACTCCATCGTTTGGGGAGGGAACTAAGACACTTTCTTTCATGTTAAAGATACACTATAATATTTTATGCTCTTTACTATATTTTACACTTAATTTTTATTCCATCACTCATAGCTTATTCTATGCTTAGTTTATTTTTCAATAATCCATGCTTAGTCTTTTTTCTAGTGATTTTATACTTAGTCCTTTTTAGCATTAACAATTTCACTTTTTCATCATTCCCTACCATTCTTGGTTCATGTGTGATAGGCTAAGTTTGTATCTGATTAAAGGATTCATGCTCCTTCATTTCATAATCATTGATTTATAAACAATTACATCGATCCAAAGACTATTTATGATTGTGCGCTAAGTATCTCAATACTTAGTTCATGGAGGTATCCTTGTAGAGGTATAAAGAGCATTTCTGTAGAAACACTACCAATTGATTATGCTAATGTAAGTCTTGGAAAGCCTTGGAATTTTGATAATGGTTCTTAATTCAATGGAGCAAGAAATGTATGAAGTGTAGCAAGACCAAATGGAATCCATGAGTTGAATCCTATGATAGTTTAATAAGTGAGGAAGTAAAGCTCACTTAATGCTTCTTTAATTTTTCTTGAAGAGAGGGAATAAATTAAGGAACAAGTTGAAGTTGGTTTTAGTTTTGTGATTGCATCAACTGTTACTTCTAACCATGATGTTATATAGGTAGAACTTCCAATAGGCATGCTAGGCTTGAAGGAGTAATTTCCCAAGTTGTTCAATGGGGAATTCGATGGATTACCACCAATGAGAAAGGTTCAACATCAAATTAACTTCATCCCTAGTGCTACCATTCCAAATGAGAGGGCATATTAGATGGCACCCAATCAGTGGGCTAAATTACAATGGTAAGTAGAGAAGTTACTTACAAATGTCTTTATGAGAGAATCCATATCACCTTGTACAGTTTCAATAATGCTTGTGCTAAAGAAGGACAATGATGAATGGAGAATGTGCATTGATTTAAAGACAATGAACATGATAATAGTGAGGTATAGGTTTTCTATTCCAAGGATGCATGATATCCTTGATGTTCTTACCAATGCAGATGTTTTCAGCAAAATTGATTTAAAGAGTGGATACCATCAAATTTGGATTAGGCCTAGTGATGAATGGAAGATAGCTTTCAAAACACTGAATGGATTGTTTGAGTGGTTGGTGATGCCATTTTGGCTCGCAAATACACCTACTACATTCATGAGGTTGATGCATGATGTTCTTAAGGACCTTATTGGTAAGTGTTCTATTATCTTATTTGATGATATTTTAGTGTATAACTCTAATGAGGAGGAGCACTTGGATCACTTGAGGAGAGTGTGTCTTAAATTGGAGAAATCACATTTGGCTAGCAATGTGAAGAAGCATCATTTCTTCAAGAGGAAGATCACATATTTGGGACATGTGATTTCTAAATATCAAATTTGAATGGAAGCTATCAAGGTGAGGACTATTAGAGATTGGCCAACTCATAAAAATGTTGGAGAGGTAAGATCATTTCTTAATTTAGTGGGTTTTTATTAGAGGTTCATCAAAAATTTCAATGGTATTTCTTAGCCTATATTTGCTTCTTTGAAGAAGAATAAAGATTTTAGGTGGGTTGATGAAACCCAAATGAGCTTTAACTTGTTAAAGGAAAAATTTACTAATGAATCAATGCTTGCAATACTAGATTTCCATAAGCTTTTTTAGGTAGAGATGGATGCAAGTAGACTTTCCATTAGAGGGGTATTTTCACAAGAAGGTAGGCCCATTGCTTTCTTTTTAGAGAAGTTGAATGAGTCAAGGCAAAAATATAGCACCTAGAAGAAGGAATTATGTACTATTCTTCAAAGAATCAAGCATTGGAAACATTACTTTTTTCCTAAGAAGTTCACTTTGATGACCAACAACAAAGCACTTCAATTTCTCAATTTCCAAAAGCTGCTAAGTGCTAAACACATGAAGTGGATGACACAATTACTAAAGTTTAATTTTGTGCTCAATCACAAAAGTAGGAAAGCCAATGTGGTGGGTGATGCATTGTCTAGGGTGCATGTAATGAATTTCAACATGCCTCATGTAAAAGGTATAAGTGATTTTGCTAATTTTTATGAACATGACTCAGATTTTGGACAGGTTTGGAGAAGCCTCAAGGAACCATTATTGAGTAGGATAGACCAATAGAGGGGCTATTATATTCAAGATGAATTGCTATTCAAGAGTGGAAAGGTATGTATTTCCAATTGTGATTTTTGGCAAAATATTTTGATTGAAAATCATTGTGATGGTATGGCAAGTCCCATGAGCAGAGATAAAACATTAAAACTTGCAAGTATGCACTATTTTTAAGTTGGAATGACATCTAAAGTTTCCAACTTTGTGAAGGAGTGTTTAACATGTCAAAAATTCAAAGGCGATAAAGGAGTGGATAGATATTATATGCCTTTAACAATTCCCAAGGGCCCATGGGAAAGTGTATCAATGGACTTTGTAATTGGAATTCTAAATATCAAAAGTGGGAACAATGTTATTTTTGTTGCGGTGGACAGATTCTCCAAATGGCATACTTCATTACATGCAAAAAGATAAGTGATGCATCTCATGTTACATATTTGTTTTTCTATCATGTCATGAAGTTGCATGGAATTCCTTTAAATATTGTTAGTGATAGAGATTCCAAGTTCACTAGTCATTTTTTAAGGTCCCTTTGGAAAATTTTAGGGACAAAGCTAAATTTTTCTAATACATATCATTCATAATCTCATGGCCAAACAGAAGTAGTTAATAAGTCTTTGTAAGATTTTTATGTGATGGACAGCCTTACATGTGGGAAAATTTGTTGTGTCATGTTGAGTTTTCCTACAACAATGGTTTTCATATTTTTATTGAAAAAATTCCATTTGAGGTAAATTATGAGTTTTATCCAAATATGCTAGACAATATTAAGAGCTTTGATGAAGAAGCTTAACTAAGCATTGATTTTATACAAGAAATGAAGAATCTTCATATGCAAGTGAAGTTTAATATTGAGAAGAAGACTAAAGAAAGAGTCCTTAAGAGGAATGAGAGCAAGAGGAAGCCTGAGTTTGATGTTGATGATCTAGTTTGGATGCACTTGAAGAAAAAGAGATTGAAATGTGTCAAATTCTCAAAGTTGAAAGCTAAGAAGATAGGCCCTTCCAAGATAAAGATTAAAATTAATGATAATGTTTTTTTTAAATTGACTTAGCAAATGATGTGAATATGTCTTTTTTATTTAATGTTGCAAATCTTGTACATTACCATGGACCAGTGATGAATCATATTTTTCCTGGCTTCGATATTAGATACTCGATATCGAAGTCGCAATGTCAGGTATCCGATATCGAGTCCTAAGATGTGATGTCAAATATCTAATATCGTAGGGTACATGTTGACCTATAAATATAGCACTTGGGCACATAGTTTATATAGTTTTTGTCATAGCATAGCAAAGATATTATAGTTTCTTTTCTCTAGAGTTAGAATATTTTCCAAAGTGCCCGTAGCAAGAGTCATTAAGTGTATGAATCTTTATTCAAGCACTATTGTACTTGAGCATGACAATGTGTGTAGCAATAAAGATAAGCTTTCTGATCAAACCTTGCAACACCTTGACTAGCTTAAATATTTTATTCATGCATTTAATGTTTTATGTAATTTTCTTTGATGCTTTCAAGTAATTAAGCTAAAGTAAGCTAGTTCAATTAAATAGAAATCAATTAAGCACATAAGTATGATGGCTTTAAGCATGTGTATGACTCTTGGTAATCCCAGCAATGCTTAACATTTGGTAATCTAGCAGCGTTATACATGTTCAGGATGTGCACAGAAAGTGGGATCAGAGACTTATGTTAAGATAGTGAGTTATTAATTAGCAATTAGATTAGTTAAATTGGTTTATAAATTAAGTTTCAACTTGTTGTTAATCATAAATAAATAAAATATAAAATAATAAAAATCATGTACCTCAATTACACTTAACCATACAATTAAGCTCCTCAAGTGTAGTTGAGAAGACAATGATTGTCATGATTAGATTTCACATCCTAGAACCAATGTACTTAGGAACTTAAGGTCTGTGAAGTTCAACCGAATCATGCATGAATACTTGTGATTTGTATGGTTGGGCATACGGATATCTCGTCGCTCATCATTGGTGCCATTGCCAAGGACCTTTAGTTGTTCCATGCGCTATCTACAACTTAGTGAAAAAGTATTTAAGATCGTTGGAACAAACCCTAAAGTCATATCATACATTAAAATAACTACAATAATTTTATGAAGCACACTACATTCCTTATTTTCTAACACAAGATGTGTTCTTCTCACAGGAGTGATTCTTTGCCCAAGTCTAATGGAGTAAATCAATAGGTGCCCCAATAATATAGAGTGGTATATGCTCATCCTAATGAGTATGTACCGAATTTCACCTTCATCCTACACCAAGATGAACTATTGCAATGGCGAGACAATGAGGGCAACATTGTATTGCTACCCGATTAATCTATTCTTGCAATGCTCCAACAAACTCTTATGCGATTAGGCCTCTAGGAACTTCATGTTGAGTATGTTGTGTAGGATAGTGACACCAAGGATTATCATCCTACTAATGCATAACGTCTAAGGGATTGATAGTTAGAGTAATGCTATGAATATGCAAAGGGAAAGTGGTTCAATGATTCCCCATACCTGTCATACCAAAAGGATAGTGGAGAACCCTTCTCTAGGGGGTTTTCCATTTGGAAAAACTCCTTTCTTTGACATCGATGAAGAAGGTCAAAACCAGAACCTATAATCCACAATCCGTAACCTGGGTTTTGGTAAGAACGGATCCAATGACAAAAGGGGATCCAAGGAGAAAAGTCATGGCAAAGACAAAGACAAGAATCCTAACTGTGATCATGGTTGTAATCACCAAAGAGAGGGTGGTAGGCACCATGATGATGCTAGTCCTCCTTCCTTTTCACCTTCATCATCATCTTCCTCTTCTAGCTTTGGATGCAACTATAGGGAACACGATCATGATGGAGGTAACTAACAAGACCAAGATGATCGTCAAGACTATCAGGCAAGTCAAGACTTGGGGAGTAGGCATTCGAGAGAGATCCATTACCATGAACGAAGCAATAGTAGAGGGCATCATAGGCACCAAAATCATGGCTTCAATGTTCCTTTGCTTGCTACCCAAAGCATGCTAAACATTGCAGAGGCAATGAGAATTCCTACAAGGCACATTAAGGATAGTCAGATTAAGAGGCTAAACATGAATAATAACCCTAGGTTCAAAAGGGCATATAACTCAGATCTACAAAATCATCTTCAAGCTTTCCATGATGTCTATGCCTTGCAAAATATAGAAAACAACTAGCAAAAGCTTAAGTTGTTCCCCAAGACACTCATTAAAAGAAGTAGAAAACTGGTACTAGCCCTTAAAACCAAAATCCATTAGATAGTAGAGTATAATGCTTGAATTTTTTAATGAAAAATATCAAACGTACTCCTGAGTATCCAATTTGAGAAGGTAGATCCAAGGATGGAAACAAGAAACACATGAACCCTTAGATGCTACCATGGGCCAATACTATTTCTCATTACACAAATGTCCTAGCCATGGTTATTCTCAATAGGAACAACTTTACCATATCGTAGATGGGCTCTAATCAGAAATGAGGAGAACTCTTAGAGTTTATGCATAAGGGCGATTATCAAAATTAAGAGCTTGTCAAATCCAAAGGTTGATCGAGCAGGTAGCAAAAGAAGAAGGAGAGTTGAGGAAATGTGAAAGTGCAAAAGAATACAATTGTGATCTTTCCATTCACAAGAGGAAAGTTTGATTTTATAACAATGAGGAGGAATCATCACTTGATGAGGTGATGAACTGAAAGACCTTGCCACTTTAAAAATTTACCTCTAAAATTTCAACCAAGGTTGATTAGTTATGGGACTTTATGGATAGAAAATTTCAAGCTATCCTAAAAATTACTAAAGAGTCCAAAGAACAAGGTAGTGATCATTATCGTAGGAGGTGACCAAAATTTGAACATGCCAATCAAAGGGGTAAGCGCAAAGTTGCTGTAGTAGGGAAAGTTGTGGAAACTGAATTAGATGATGATGATGGGTGCGACATCTACCAACATGAACATCCTAAGGGATGTTATCCCATTGTGTCACACTTATAAGAATATGGGGTATATGCTCTAATTCCACAATTAGCAAGAAGGAAAACACCCAAAATATTACCTTATCCTTAAGGAAATCCTAGGTGGTTCCATCAGTAACAATAGTATTATCCAAGTGGAACCCCACCACAACCATATGAGCAGTAACAACAGTAGTAGCAACCATAGTCATGGACACTACCACCACCAAGGCAACAATACCCTAATAGACAACTTGATCCATATGGGTATTACGTTTAGCAACCCATGCCTTCACGTGACTCTTCCAATCATGTTTCTACTTTCTAGCATCACTACTATCCTTTTGAATATTATCGAACTCATTCTCCACATTCAAGGAGGGATACCACTTTTTATCCTTATCCTTCTCCTATTCTTGCACCTATTCCTCCATCCTCAACACAACTACCACCTGCTCCATCTATGCAAGATGAACTTTCAACCCAGCTGCAACAATGCAATATTACTAGGGCCATTAATTTACAATTGGTTCATCAACTGAGTGGTTCAGAACTAGATCATAGAAAAGACCTTTTTTTCGACCCAATAGTCCACCTAAGCCCTCACATACACATGTGTTTGGCAACCCTACTTCTCCATATCTCTGTACATCTAATTCCTTTCAGTTCCCTTCAAACCAAATACAACCTAGGATCCATATTATTATGCTCACTCATGTTGTATCTAATTGGATTTGGGTTGGTAACCTTCCCAAGAAATTAGCTGATCCTGGGAGTCCTCTTATTTATTTGCAAATTGTTGAGAATAAACCATGTAAAGCTCTTCTTAATTTAGGTTCTGATGTGAATTTGATTTCTCATGAGATGTATACTACCTGGAACCTGTCACCCCTCANGTTACCAAGCAACCAATGCTCGTAATCAAGTCGTACTCATGCGTTGCGACAAGCAGCCGATTCCTTGACTAGCCGTACACGTCTGTAGACGCTCATAATTAAGTTGTACTTGTGCGCACTAGGAAAGCAGTAAATAAATAATAATAAAACCACATGCTGCAAGGTTTATCCAATCAAGTT
>MNCI01036774.1:150566-162208 GCA_015680685.1 Gnetum montanum | reverse complement strand
TGTAAAACAAAAATGTGTAAAACAAAAACTGAAAAAGAACTGAGGGCCCCATATGGTTAGCATAGGTGGCCATCTCCCCCATGACTAAGTTGTAAGGGAGAGATCCGAAATAGTGAGCGCCTATTTGAATTCCTAAGAAGTGCCCAACTTCTCCTAATTGATTATCTTAGATTCAGGGGTGGAAGCTGGCGACACTCACGTTCCAATGTATCTATGCCACGGTTGTTGGCATGAGTTTCCTCAGTTCATTCCATGCATATTTGTTTGCCCTTATGAGAAGCTGTCAACCACGGGGTGTCTACTACTTCTTGTGTGGTTGCTACATACAGGCATCTTTGTTGCAAAGTTTCTTGGGCACACCTGTCACATGGAGACATTTCCTCCATGTCATCACCCGATGAATCACTGTATGTCATGCATGGAACTATCCTCTTCTCGATCTTTCCACATATGTTTATCTTGGAGATTTCCAAGGAAAGATCGCGGATCCTAAGGCATGCGTCTACTGTGCTTAGCCATGCCCTTCCCATTATAATTGGGAAGTCCCCTTCGTTGTTGTTAACATCGATCACTAGGAAATCCGCTGGGTAGGACCAACCACACACAGTGGTAATAACGTCCTCCACTAATCCCAAGGGAATAGTGATGGACTGGTCTGCCAGCTCTAGTTGGATGTTGCTCTTCTTAAGTTGGGGCAGGTTCCAGGCGTGATACATCTTTCGCGAAATTAAGTTGACTCCGGAACCTGAGTCAAGAAGAGCTCGATGTGGTGCATTCCCAGCGATCTGCAAATGAATAAAGGGACTCCCAGGATCAGTTAGTTTCCTGGGAAGGTGGCCTACCTTGATCCAGTCAGTTACGGTATGTGTTAGCATAACCGTATGCGTTACATTCCCTTGGACTGAAGGGTGCTCCGAAGTGTTAGTAGTTAGAGGCCTATACATATACCCGTCCGCTTGTTGTTGCGAGAGCCTATCCGGGCTCCTAGTTCTGAAAAAGGGTCTCTTTTTTGTACAGTTATCGCCAGAACTAGTGTCCGGTTGGATATTTACACTCTGAATATTTACAGATCTCGCGGCGTGACGTTGCTGCGGTTGGGTAGGTAATTCCCCTTGCATTGTTGGAGCAGGAGGTGTTATGGGAACTACTTGAGGAAAAGGTGCGGGTGGAGTTAGAGGATGGACGGAATGTGGGATGTCTCCCGGAGGAGAAGGAGTCCTTCTGAAGTACTCCCGAGCGTAGTAGTGACGGCGTGGAGTGTGACTCATAGCGTCACCTGGAGAAACTGGCTGCTGCACATAATAACCATAAGGATCAGGCTGCTAGTAAGGGTATTAATGTGTTGGCGGTGGCATCCCCCATGACTATGGGTATTGTCACTGCCGGTGTTGTCCAATGGGCTACGGAGGTGTTCTACTTGGATAATACGTCAAGGGTTGGTGGAACTGTCTTGGGTTACCTTGTGGATAAGGTAACCTTTGGGGTGTTTGCCGTTGATTAAGTCTTGGATTTAATGCATACACCCCAGACTCCTGCAGATGTGAGATAATTGGACAACATCCCTTAGGATGGTCATAGTAACAGACCTCACATCCACCATCACTGTCTGAATCAGAATTTTCAGCCTCATCGGAGTTAAAGATCTTTCCCTTACCCTTGTTATGTGCAGGGTTAAAGTTTCTCCGCTTGACTTTTCCTTTGTCACTACTTTGCTCATCCTTAGACTCCTCTACGATTTTCAGGACTGTTTCTATTCGTGAGTCTAAGGAATCCCACATTTGGTCTACCTTAGCCGATACCTCCGTTGTTAACTTTTGGATCGGCACGGTTTTCCTGTTCACCAACTCTTCGAGTGGTGACTCATCCTCCTCATCACAGAATTTCACTCCCTTCTTGCGAAGGGAGGGATCGCGGTTGTATTCCTCCGCACTTTCTCTTTTACGTAGCTCACCCTCTTCTTGCGCTACTTGTTCCAACAAAACTTCAACTTCATGGGCTCTTAGTTGGGAGAGTCTCCCTTGGGCGTAAGTCCCAAGAGTTCTTCTCGTTTCATTTCGTAGCCCATCCACGAGGTGGCGAAGTTGATCCCGCTTAGCGTACCCATGGCCCGGGCAACGATGTAGCAGTGTGTAGTAACGGGCCATGGCAGCATCCAAGGATTCATGAGCTCCTTGTTTCCAGCCTTGGATCTGCTTACGCAAGTTAGACACTCTGGAGTACGTTTGATATTTGTTGTTGAACAATTCAAGCATCGTACTCCACCTCCTGATGGTTTCCGGTTCTAAGGACCGGTACCAGCTCTCTGCTTCTTTAGTGAGTGTCCTTGGGAACAACTTGAGTTTCTGCCACTCATTATCTATGTTCTGCAAGGCACAGGCATCGTGGAATGCCTGTAAATGATGCTGAGGATCAGCGTTGTATCCCCCTTCAAAACGTGGGATATTATTTATGTCCAAACGCTTGATCCTACTGTCCTTTAAATGCCTTGTGGGAATCCTAACTGCCTCTCTAATATCAAGCATACTTCGGGTTGCGAATAGGGGTTCGTCATGATCATCTCTTTCATGACGTCTGTGATGTCTACGTGGTGGTTCCCTATTCTCCCTACGTCCTTGCCCTTGTCCTAACTCCTCTCGACCTTCCTGTCGAGGCATTTCATCTCTTTTACCTTTACTCTCCGCGTTATGCTCATGGTGGCTGCGCCCAGATGTGGAAGGAGAGGGTGAATGATGAGATGAAGGAGAAGAAGAAGGGGATCCATCACCATGGTGATGTTTCTTGCCTTCTCTTCGGCTGCTTCGGCCCCGATCGTTGTGACGATCAACGAGTCCGTCATTAGTGTGAGTAGTTGTTCCTGCCGTGAACAGCTGGTGCTCACGGGGATCAGAGCCTGGAATATGTATCGTTGATCTAAGGCCCTGATGCCTAACCTCTTCACTAGAGTGAGGAGGAGGAACATCATTTTCTAAGAAACCCATCGTGAGGGGTTCCTCTTCTCCTATTTCACTAATGACGTGGGGAACCTTGCCCTTCAATAGTGAATGTTGGCTCTCCTGCCTTTCGTCCCGAATACGTTGGGCATTTGTGGGATGATAATCCCTTATGCGATATATTCCAGCAACGTATTCAGCGAATAAGTCCTGCATGCCAATCTGTGCCAATTCACGGAGGAGCATGTTCGGAACGGATCGATCTGGTGGCAAGACTATATTACCAACCGAATCTCTCCAGCGCAACTGTTCGTCCTGATGGAGGGTAAAAGTGTAATCAGGGATATACTCATCGGGATGAGTATAAGTTATCGAATACTGTTTAGGACTTGGCTGATATGGGTTATGCGTATGATCCTGACTTTCTCCTGTATTGTCCTTAGGTGAGTTGATTGCATGAGAAGAAGCCATTTCTAATGGTGTGCTAACTTTCACCGTTATTTGTGTTCTAAATTAACTGATTAACCCTAAGGTTCGTTTTAGGCTCACAACGATGTGAGTGATATCCCTTATGTTCAATTGACGAAAAAAAACTTAGTCCCCAGCAATGGCGCTAATGATGAGTGGCAAGGTACCCCTACACTCAACCATACGAATATGAGCGTGCACGCGCGATCCGGTCAAACTCCGTAGACTAAATGCCTTAACACCACAAGAAATACTTGGGCTTAATCATTCGTTGTCTTCACAAGCTTGCTTGTAAGTGTCACGGTGTATGGTTAAGCAAGTCTGAGGTATGTGATTTTTTTGGTATTTTCAGGTTTATCTTCTATGCTATCAGAGGAAAGGGTTGAGAAACTAACTAACTCTAACTAATGTCCTAAGTCTAAATTAACTAGCGTCAGCATCCGTTCCCACTTACTGGACACACCCTGAACTATGCAACTATGGCTTACCAAACGCTAATCGTTACTGGGATCACCACACGTAACGCAAGTGCTCGAAGTGGTCGTACTGAGGCACCTATTTAGCTTAAGTGTGATAAGCAGCCGATTCCTTAGCTAGCCGTACACACCCGTGGGTGCTCGTAACTAAGTCGTACTTATCACACGTTCTAGCCTAGCAATGAGTAGCCGATTCCTTGACTAGCCGTACACATTGGACTACCACTGGGATTACCAAGCGCAGAATCCTGGAATACGCTACTGGGTTACCAAGCAGCCAATGCTCGTAATCAAGTCGTACTCATGCGTTGCGACAAGCAGCCGATTCCTTGACTAGCCGTACACGTCCGTAGACGCTCGTAATCAAGTCGTACTTGTGCGCACTAGGAAAGCAGTAAATAAACAACAATAAAACCATGTACTGCAAGGTTTATCCAATCAAGTTCGTCTTTATTGCCGTACACAACTTGGGTTCAGGTTACAAGCTGCTCGAATAAAGAGCCGTTCACTCTAGGACTCCTACTGCGGGCACATGGGAAAAATTCTAACTCTGGAGTGATCAATCTGCCAGAGCTTCGCTACTTCTAGCCAGGATTGGGAAATGAAGGGAGTGTCGCCTCTTATTTATAGATATGGTGGTGGACCGCGATATCGTGTACGCGATATCGCAGGGGAAGACGCGATATCGTGGCGGTCGCGATATCGCGGCTTAGTGCATGTCGCGTCTCATCACTGTTCCATTGGAACTGGTAGAAGACATTATGACCATTGTATGTGAGTGGTCTTATCTTGCTAATTTCTTAGTAATCAAGATTGAGAGTTGTAAATGGGATTTCCCAATAATCATGGGAAGGACATGGGTAAGCACTGTTGGTGCAAGAATGGGCATCAAAGATCTTTCCTTAGATATATCTAAGGAAAATACATTTGGAAAGATCAAGAAGAAGCAAGTTCCATGCATTACATACAATGATATAGGGTGTAGTTATGTGCATAAACTCTAGTCCATGAAATAAGCATCCATTTCCACATGTAGGCAGTGTGCACCTAAAGCAAATATTCAAAGAGGTCTATACGTAGCAGCCACAAAACAAGAGGGCACTTGGTGTTGACTGCTAATCCTAAAAGTAGCACACTTTGCATAGAAGCTACTAAGAGCCTGATATGCACTTATGTCATAAGCATGGATGAACTAGAGCAAGTTCATCACCAACTCTCTGATAATGTAAATGATGGCACTTATTGGGGAGAGTTGGAAATTCCTAAAAATTTTAAACAAGAGCCTCTTAAGTTAAAAACTCTACTTGCTAGCATGGAATATGCATTCTTAAAAAATGGGAAGCCGATAATAATTAATGCAAATCATGCTCCTAAACAAAAATAGATGTTGATGAATGTGGTTGAAAAATTATCAACAACCTTTGCTTGGTCATATTTTGAACTCACAAGAATTGATGCTAGGATATGCCAACATCATATCTACATTGACCCGACCATGAAGCTAAAGAAGTAGCCATAGAGGTGATTGAATACCAAATTGAAGTAGATCATCAAGGTGGAAATCAAACAACTCCTCAAGTTAGGGTTTATCTATCCCATTGCGAATAGTGAGTGGGTTGGTCCACTTGTAATTGTGCCAAAGAAAGGTGCAAGTGGTGGGTTTGCATCGATTTTTGATTGTTCAATATGGCAACATTCAAGGACCATTTTTAGTTGTCATTCATTGATTAGGTATTAGACACCATATCTGGGCATTGCTGTTATAGTTTTTTGGATGGTTATAATGGCTATAACCAAATCTAGATCATGCCAGAAGACCAAGCCAAAACAACATTCATGAGTCCCTAGGGAACCTTTGCATATCGCAAGATGCCTTTTGGTCTAAATAATGCTCCTACTACATTTCAATGCTTGGTCTTAAGCATCTTTTAGCAGAAAATCAATAGAAAAGTGAAAGTCTTTATGGATGACTTCTCCACTTATTGTACTACATTCAAGCAAGCCTTGGACTACCTTGAGTAACTACTAAAAAGATGTGTGGAAACAAACCTACAGCTCAGTTGGCAAAAGAGCCATCTCATGGTCCAAGAAGGTATTGTATTGGGGCATCGAATCTCATAAGCAAGAATTAAGGTCAACGCTGAAAAAATAATGATCATTTAAGGAATTACCCGCCAACCAGAAATTTTCAACAATGTTCAGTTATTCCTTAGATAATGGCTATTATCGATGATTCATAGAAAATTTCTCTAAGATTGTAAAACCATTGGTCGAGCAAACAAAGAAAGATGTTCCATTTGTCTGGACTAAGAAATATGAAAAAGCATTCTAATAGCTAAAGGATAAACTTGTAGAAACTCAAATTCTATAGGCACCCAACTAGTCCAAACCATTTCATGTTATGAAGAATGCATCAAATTACACTTTGGGAGTTGTGCTCACATAGTTAGATGACATGAAACGTCCATACTACATCCACTACAGAAGCCAAAGCATTGTGGATGCACAACTAAACTACACCACCACAGAAAAAGAATTAATGGCGATGGTGTTTTCTTTAGAGAAGTTTAGGCATCATGTGATTGAATTTAAAGTGCTCATGCACATGGACCATAATGTCATTTGCTTCCTCATGAACAAGCCAATGATGAGTCCCTATGGCTTATGGTGGTTGGTGATCTTACAAGAATTTGATCTTATGATGGTAGATTGAGAGAAAACTAAGAATGTGATCATTAAATACTTTTCTTGGTCATGATGGGACAACAAAGAGAAGGATGGTCCACTATTTGATCTGTTTCTTGATGAACTTCTTTTTATTGGGGCTATAAATGAACAATTGTCCACTAAGCCTAAATGATATGATGGCATTCTCACCTATCTTCTCACTCAAGAGATGCCACAAAGGTTGGACCATCGAAAGAAACAATAGTTTCTTCACTAGGTGAAATGCTTCATGGAGATCAATGGACACCTCTACAAGATATGCGTCAATGGCTTGGCACGGTGGTGTGTCCCTCATGTTAATTAACTACACATTCTCCAGTATACTCATGAGGTTTCTTGTGGGGGTCACTTTGCTAGGAGACATACAACCATTAAAATCATTATGGTAGGGTGCTATTGGCCAACAATTTTCAAGGATGCTCACCAATTTGTCCACTCTTATGAACATTGCCAATGAGATGGTGGAATGATCACTCAAATGGAGGGACCTTAATAATAAATCTAAACACTAGAACCGTTTGACATTTGGGGCATTAATTTAATTGGTTCCATCATGCTCATGTCAAATGGAAAAGCGTACATCATAATTGCTATTGACTATTGTACAAAATGGGTAAAAGCATTAGCCATCATCAACTATACATCTTCTACTTCTACTCAGTTTGTACAATAGAATGTTGTAAATAGGTTTTGTATACCATGTGCATTAATTTCTGACAATGGAACCCACTTTATAGGCACTACCTTTCAAAAGCTCATGCAACACTTGGGGGTTGAAGATAAATTAACAACACCTTATCACCCTCAAGCTAATGGTCAAGCTAAGGTTACAAATAGGGAAATCACAAAGATCCTAATGAAAACTATTAGCAAATATAGGAGGAACTAGAGCACAAAACTCAATGATGCTCTCTAGGCCTATCGCTCAACATGGAAACTCTCTATAGGCTATTCTCCCTATGAGCTAGTGTATGGAAAATTACCAACACTTTCTATTCAATTCAAGTTCCATACACTTTCAACAACCTATGATCTTGACCTTGACTTAAGTCTAGCACAAATAAAAGATTAATGAATCTCAACTTAAGAGATGAAAACTAATTAGTGTCCCTATCATCTAACGAGTTGCATAAGGCATTCAACAAAAAGCACCATGACCTTAGAATCAAGAAAGTCAAATTTCAACCAAGAGATAAGGTTCTCTACTAGAACCCCACACATGTACCTCAATGAACTAAGTTTCAAATGTTGTAGGAAGGACCTTATATCATTTACGAAACTTTTTCTTTTGGGGCCATGTTGATCTACAAACCTAAGAGCTCGAATAAGAAATAGCTGGTCAACACACAACAAGTCAAACCTTTCCATGAGCCTAAGCAAGCTAGTCCAACAAACGCCTCATCAAATGGACAACCATGCCCAATCTTTCAAATCTCTTCCTTTCAACTTAGTCATGGGGGAGATGGCCATCCATGCTAACTATATAAGTGGCACCTTAGTTTTTCATCTTTTTATTTTACATGTTTTTGTTTTACACATTGTTACTTTTACAACTTTTTGTTTTACACATTCTTTATCTTACATCTTTTTGTTTTTACGTTATTAATTTTTCAAGAATTTTTTTTACAACATCATTAGTATGTTTTATTTTTCTTAAATATTTTACAATTTCTTGTATATTTTCCTTTATTTGGATGTGATTTTCTTATTGTGTTTTAATAATAATGTGCCTTATTGCCAACCGAGTATAGTCTAGTTTGTTTAATGTGGGCATGGGCTATTCGATTATTTGATTGTTGGTGTTTGGATTCTAGCTTTGAATTTTGCTACTGATAACTAGGACATGGTTTCCTTTTCATGAAACGAGCAGTGAGTTCATAACATCCACCCATCCATAAACTCTATGGTTTTCCTTGTTCTAAAAATATGAGGCCCCTTTTTCATTAATAAAAATTTAACAAATTTGTGATCTTAGTACTTTCCAGATTTGGAAGGGATTCAAAGGTTTGAATAAGGTGTGACTTCAAGGGAACTTAGTACTCTTTGTGCCTTTCTGCATACTTGGGTGCATGTGTGTTTTCATGGATTTTTTTACCATTCTGTGTAGACCAATAACAAGAAGTTGAATAAGTCTTTGCATGTTGTGGTTTCCATTTAAAAAAAAAGATGGGAGTTCAAAGAACACCTCTTAGACAAAAGAAACAGGCTACAAGCACTAGTTATGAGACTAGAAAGACATGTTACCCATGCCTGAAGGTCCCCTCTAACTAAAGCCCTTTCTCACTTCCTACTTCTCTTTTCTTCTTCAATAAGGAATGGTGGTTGTTCTATGGGAGCACTCTTGTGTTTTAAAGGGGTGGACTAGTCTTAGAATGACCATGCAATGTCACTAAATGTGGTTGGTTTTGGTCTAGACTAAAGATGGATTTTATCATGTCATTTAACCACAAAATTCACAAGGGACTTCATGTGACCTTAATCGAGAAATACATTCCACTCTCTCTCTCTTATACATTTGTGCTTTCCATGTCTCACCTCACTTCTAGTTTCATGTTCTTATTCGATGTCTTGGTTTGATGTGTCAAAATTCTTAGGTAGTTTCTTCTAGGTTTTTATACTTAACTTTCCATAACCATTAATCATCCATGGGGCCCATGGACTTCTCAATTTGAAGTTATGTAAGGCTAATAAAGGGCATGTGCCTGCTTTGGGGAGGACCCACTTACATACCTTTTGATTGGGTTAGTTAAGTTCTTTATCCTTAGACATTCTCACAATCAAATCCTTTTACATACCCCATCAATGATGATAAATCATGATTCATTAGGCTCTAATATCAGACTCACAATATCGGATCCACGATATCGGGTATGCGATATCACAACTTAAATAATGATATCAGATACATGATATTGTGACTTCTATGTAGGCCTATAAATACAAATGTAGGCACACGGAGGGAAGGAGTAGTTTAGTTAGAAGTTAGTTTTCATTTTTAGTTCTTCTCAACCCTTTCTCCCAGTGCAAGCCCGCAGTGTGATGATTGTAATTGTACGGCATCTTTATTCGAGTGTGACGTACTTGGACATGCACATGACCAGAAATGAAGATTGAGATTACTTCATCATTGTGGCATTCACTTAGTTTAATTATTTAATTGTTATTTATTGCTTTCTTAATTAATACTTCTTTACCCTCAACTCCTATCCCTATTATTAAATGCAGAATGAGTATGACTTAATCACGAGCATTTAAGTGTGACTACTTGGTATCCCAGGAGTGTACCTAGGATATGCACTTGGTAATCCCAATAGTAGTCATACATGAGGTCCAAGATATGTATGGATGATTAAGGAATGGATGCTCATCACACTTAGGCTAGTTTAGATTCTCTCCCCCTATGTCCTATTAGCTTAACTCTCTCTCCCTTTTCCTCCTAGCTTAATTAAAGTTTTCTTCTATTACCTCTAAGAGTAGCACTAGTTTAGGACTACATCATACACCTCACTTTGGGCTAAACCATACATGACAAAGCAAATACTAGTCCAGGTAGGAAGACAGCAAACTACGATCAATGAGTAACTATTTAGATACCACAACTAGCCCATCTGCGAAGTTTGATTGTATCATGCGTGAAACACTCATATTCATATGGTTGAGTGTAGGGGTACCTCGCCACTCATCATTAGCGCCATTGCCAGGGACGGTGCTAGTTATCTAGATTAGTTATATCATACAAGATTGTTGTAACAAAGTATTAACAATATATCTTTTAGAAGGAAATAATTGCAAATAATTCACACACAATTTCACAACAATGTCTCTCTCACAAGACTATGATAATGCAA
This sequence comes from Gnetum montanum, assembly GCA_015680685.1. Classification (NCBI taxonomy): domain Eukaryota; kingdom Viridiplantae; phylum Streptophyta; class Gnetopsida; order Gnetales; family Gnetaceae; genus Gnetum; species Gnetum montanum. The sequence continues at coordinate 151,759 of MNCI01036774.1, read as the reverse complement.
CAAGTAGTAAGGCAATTCATTGGAGAACCAATGAATTATATGATGATGAAGATGAAGTTTGGAGTACTCAAATTGATGTAAGGGTCTCCTATGTACATCAATGAAGACAACATTATCCCAACTCCCAAATTCATAATCTACCTAGTGATAATGAACCCCTACTGGCCACTAAGAGCCTAATGCATATACAAGAGGTTGTTCACATATCCCGTAGGAATCGCAAGGAAAGCTATCTACCCAACCTCGATTTAAACAACTTTCCCAAGTTTTTAGGAGGCTATGATTTAGATCTGCAACAACATTTACAAGACTTCTACGATATGCATGGAACAACATTGATAATGGATGGCAAAAACTTAAGCTCTTTCCTATGACACTCATTGACTAATTAAAAGTATGGTATAGGTCTTTAAAATCAAAATCAATTCAATGTTTGATGAGACGCGACATGCACTGTGCCGTGATATCGCGTACGCGATATCGCGGCTGCCGCGATATCACGTACGCGATATCGTGTCTTGCCTTGCGATATTGCGAATGCGATATCACAGTCTGCCGCCATATCTATAAATAAGAGGCGGCACTCCCCTCATTTTCCAATCCTGGCTAGAAGTAGCGAAGCTCTGGCAGATTGATCACTCTAGAGTTAGAATATTTCCCATGTACTCGCAGTAGGAGTCCTAGAGTGAACGGCTCTTTATTCGAGCAACTTTGTAACCTGAACACAAGTTGTGTACGACAATAAAGACAAACTTAATTAGATAAACCTTGCAGTACATGGTTTTAGTTATTGTTATTTATTTATTGCTTTCCTAGTGCGCACGAGTACGACTTGATTATAAGCATCTACGGATGTGTACGGCTAATCAAGGAATCGGCTGCTCGTCGCAACGCGTGAGTACAAATTAACTACGAGCATTGGCTGCTTGGTAACCCAGTAGTGTATTCTAGGATCTGCACTTGGTAATCCCAGTGGTAGTCCAATGTGTACAGCTAGTTAAGGAATTGTCTACTCATCGCTAGGCTAGAACGTGTGATAAGTACGACTTGGCTACGAGCATCCACGGATGTGTACGGCTAGCCAAGGAATCGGCTGCTTATCACACTTAAGCTAAATAGGTGCCTCAGTACGACCACTTCGAGCACTTGCGTTACTTGTGGTGATCCTAGTAACGATTAGCGTTTGGTAGCCA
>MNCI01036774.1:85190-148828 GCA_015680685.1 Gnetum montanum | reverse complement strand
TGAAAATTGTAGAAGAGTCTAAGGTTGAGCAAAGTAGTGACAAAGGAAAGAAAAAGTGGAGAGATTTAAGCCCTGCACATAACAAGGGTAAGGGAAAAATCACTAACTCTGATGTGGCTGTAAATTTTGATTCAGACAATGATAGTGGATGTGAGGTCTGCTACTATGACCATCCTAAAGGATGTTGTCCAATTATCTCACATCTGCAGGAGTCTGGGGTGTAAGCATTAAATGCAAGACTTAATCAACGGCAAACACCCCGAAGGTTGCCTTATCCACAAGGTAACCTAAGGCAGTTCCACCAACCGCTAACATATTATCCAAGTGGAATGCCTCCACAGCCCGTTGGACAACATCAGCAGTGGTAATACCCACAGTCGTGGGGGATGCCACCGCCAACACATCAATACCCTTACCGGTAGCCTGATCCTTACGGTTATTATGTGCAGCAGCCAGTTTCTCCAGGTGACTCTATGGGTCACGCTACCCCCAACCGTCACTACCAAGCTCGGGAGTACTTCAGAAGGCCTCCTTCTCCTCCGGGAGACATCTCACATTCCGTCCATCCTCCTAATCCAACCGCACCTCTTCCACCTCAAGGAGTTCCCATAACACCTCTTGCTCCAACAATGCAAGGGGAATTGCCTACCCAGCCGCAGCAACGTAACGCCACGAGAGCTGAAAATATTCAGCATGTAAATATCCAACTGGGTGCTAGTTCTGGTGAAAACTATACAAAGAAGAGACCTTTTTTCAGAACTAGGAGCCCAAACAAACTCTCGCAACAACAAGCGGATGGGTACATGTATAGGCCTCTAACCACTAACGCTTCGGAGCACCCTTCAGTCCAAAGGAGTGTCATGCATACGATTATGCTAACACATACCGTAACTAACTGGATCAAGGTAGGCCACCTTCCTAGGAAACTAACTAACCCTGGGAGTTCCTTTATTTATTTGCAGATCACTGGAAATGCACCACATCGAGCTCTTCTTGACTCAGGTTCCAGAGTCAACTTAATTTCGCAAAAGATGTATCACGCCTGGAACCTGCCAAAACTTAAGAAGAGCAATATCCAACTAGAGTTGGCGAACCAGTCCATCACCATTCCCTTGGGATTGGTGGAGGATGTTATTACCACTATGTGTGATTGGTCCTACCCAGCGGATTTTCTAGTGATCGATGTTAACAACAACGAAGGGGACTTCCCAATTATAATGGGAAGGGCATGGCTAAGCACAGTAGACGCATGCCTTAGGATCCGCGATCTTTCCTTGGAAATCTCCAAGATAAACATATGTGGAAAGATCGAGAAGACGATAGTTCCATGCATCACATACAGTGATTCATCGGGTGATGACATGGAGGAAATGTCTCCATGTGACAAGTGTGCCCAGGAAACTCTACAACAAAGATGCATGTATGTAGCAACCATACAAGAAGTAGTAGACACCCCATGGTTGACAGCTTCTCGTAGAAGCAGAAAAATATGCATGGAACGAACTGAGGAAACTCATGCCAACAACCGTGGCATAGATTCATTGGAACGTGAGCGTCGGCAACTTCCACCCCTTAACTTAAGATCATCAATTGGGAGAAGTTGGGCACTTCTAAGAAATTCAAACAAATGCTCATTACTTTGGACCTCTCCCTTACAACTCAGTCATGGAGGAGATGGCCACCTATGCTAACTATATGGGGCCCTCAGTTCGTTTAAGTTTTTGTTTTACACATTTTTGTTTTACAACGTTTTTGTTTTACACGTTTTTGTTTTACAAATTTCTTTAACTTTTCTCGTTTTTGTTTTACACCATCGTTATACTTTTCTAGTTTTTGTGTGTGTGTGTGTGTGTGTGTGTCATACACCTTGTAAGTTCGTCACCCAATAAGTGTTCAGACCGATGGGATGAACTTTTTTCCATTAATTGATAATATTTTGGTTTTTACCTTTAAGTTCCAATGTTGATACTAAGGTATGTTTCTTTTAATATGGCAGGCAATGAGATCACTTCATCCATCCATCCATCAAGTCTATGGTTTCCCTTGGCTTGGAAATGTACAGTTCCCTTCTAATAAGAACTTTAACGAACTGGTGACTGGGCATTTCTCAAACTAAGGAAGGACTCAAGGATTGCAAAGGGTGTGGCTTCAAGGGAACTTGATGCTTTTGTATTGGTCATTCACTTGGGTGCTTGGTTGTTTCCTTCTTGAGTTTTCTTACTGTTTCGATGTTACCCATTCTTCGGAAGATGAGACAATAAAAATAAAGAAGTCTTTGCATGGTGTGGTCCCCACGCATAAAAACACAAAACACGAAAAAAAAACCAAAGTGAGGATTCAAAGCACACCCCTTAGACAAAATAAAAATTTGGGCTGCCAGCACTGGTTATGGAACCAAAGTGTTCCCTCTAGCTAAGGCCCTTCTCGCTTCCCATTCTCTCCTTTGTTTCGTCAGAATGGTGGTGGCTCTTTGGAGATGCATCCTTGTTATCCAAGTGGATGGTTTAACCAAATGCATTGATGTGAAGTCACTGGACGTGGTTGGTTTGAGCCAGTGTTGGAATGAGATTCGCCAAGTCACGTTAATCATAAACCACACAAGGGGCTGTACACCACCTTGTTCTTGGGATTCCATTCCACTTCTCTTCTCCCCATCCTTCTCTCCACTATTCACCTCATTGCCGGTTGTATCATTAGTGTATATATTTTGGTTGATGCATTGTTTTCTTTTTGGTAAATTCTAGTAGTTAAGACTTTACCTCTTGTTCCAATGGACATTCCCAAAGCCTACGGACTCTTTGAATATGGGATTGTCAGGGCATTAAGGGCATGATCCTGCTTTGGGGAGGACCCACTGACATTCCTATTTGGAACATTAGTTAACTTCTTTTCCTTAACATTTTTTGCAATTAATTGCAGTTTTGTTCATTTCCATCTTGACATCCACTTCGTTGATGCCATAGTTGTCCCTTTTTACTTATCCTTCTTACTCCTTTTCTTTCTTCATTCTAACGCTACCAGAGGTTTGCGATTAGTCATGGGGGTACGGGGCCTGATTTTTTGATTTTTCTCCTAAGCCCCAGATTTTTTTCATTTTTCTTCCTAACCCCTATACCTTCGGTAGTCATCATATACATTTTCCCAAATCCATATCAGCCATACCACAACCTAGCCAATGAACCTAAACTGAAACAAGGTATTCTTTACTTCATGATTCAATTACCCTTGCTAATACATGATTGTGTTGTGTGTGCAGATGACAATCATACAACAACGGAATGGATCTAGTGCAAACACTTGGAATGGAGCAGCGCTGAAGCAGCTATGCAAGGAGCAGGATTGATAATGCGCTTACGGGTGGACAACGGAAGGCGTAATCTAGGCATTGGTAGCAGCAAGACTATTCTCTCTCCTCTTTTCTCTTAGCTACCAAATGTGGCCTGATGTCATTGTAATAAGGTGTTCACCATTGTTGTCATGAACACCATTTTTTGTCAAGTCTTGTAATAAAGACCTGTTCACATGTCATCCCATTAGTTCCATTCCCCTCAATAATCCCATACCTACCTGATATCATTGTAAGGAACTCGAGGACGAGTTTTCATTTAGTCATGGGAGTATGATGAGACGCGACATGCACTGTGCCGCGATATCGCGTATGCAATATCGTGTCTTGCCCTGCGATATCGCGTACGTGATATCGCGGTCCGCCACCATATCTATAAATAAGAGGCGGCACTCCCCTCATTTCCCAATCCTGGCTAGAAGTAGCGAAGCTCTGGCAAATTGATCACTCCAGAGTTAGAATATTTCCCATGTACCCACAATAGGAGTCCTAAAGTGAACGGCTCTTTATTCGAGCAACTTTGTAACCTGAACACCGGTTGTGTATGGCAATAAAGATGAACTTGATTGGATAAACCTTACAGTACATGGTTTTAATTATTGTTATTTATTTATTGCTTTCCTAGTGCGCACGAGTACGACTTGATTACGAGCATCTACGGATGTGTACGGCTAATCAAGGAATCGGCTGCTCGTCGCAACGTGTGAGTACAACTTAACTACGAGCATTGGCTGCTTGGTAACCCAGTAGCGTATTCCAGGATCTGCGCTTGGTAATCCCAGTGGTAGTCCAATGTGTACGGCTAGTTAAGGAATCGGCTACTCATCGCTAGGCTAGAACGTGTGATAAGTACGACTTGGCTACGAGCATCCACGGGTGTGTACGGCTAGCCAAGGAATCGGCTACTTATCACACTTAGGCTAAATAGGTGCCTCAGTACGACCACTTCGAGCACTTGCGTTACGTGTGGTGATCCCAGTAACGATTAGCGTTTGGTAGCCACAGTTGCATAGTTCAGGGTGTGTCCGGTAAGTGGGAACGGATGCTGACGCTAGTTAATTTAGACTTAGGACATTAGTTAGAGTTAGTTAGTTTCTCAACCCTTTCCCTCATAGCTTAGGAGATAAACTGAAAAATACAAAAAAAATCACATACCTCAGACTTGCTTAACCATACACCGTGACACCTACAAGCAAGCCTGTGAAGACAACAAACGATTAACCCCAAGTGTTTCTTGTGGTGTTAAAGCATTTAGTCTGCGGAGTTCGACCGGATCACGCGTGCACGCTCGTATTCGTATGGTTGAGTGTAGGGATACCTCACAATAGATAAATAGAAGGAGGGGAGACACATTGGTCACAACAGATTTTAGTAAATGCTACATTCTTTCAGGTGCAACTAGAGACTGGTGAAGGGGCCACAGTAGTGATCATGTAACACCAAGATGTAGTGGGAGCCGCAGAAGTGATTATGGACCACATCAATAAATCCTTCAATGTCCCTATTGTCCCACCGACGGATTTCATAGGAGCACATGATGCTGAAACTCTGGCCAGTCCCTTAATGGCTCCTGCAGTGCATGAGGATGTTCTTGATCAGTTGTTGTAGACAGGACAAGTAATGATGTCCTTGTTCGACATCCCACAACATGTCACAGTAACACAATCAGACCTCATCTCCACTAAAGGAAAGCTAGTCATGGTAGAGATCAGGGGCAAGCTGCAAAGGTGAAGTTGGAAAAACTCAAAGAAAGGCTCATTACCTTGCAAGTTGCACAGCTAGACCCATCTCAATTCATTCCTATAGACTAGCTAGACACTTTTAGGATAGAGAAGCTCAATAAACTATTGGTGGATAATAAAAGAGTGGTAGAGGAAAAGGAGAAGGCCAATTGGGATGCTTCCAAGGCACAAGCTAAACATACATGCATGCCAAAGCACTCAAGGTGCTACAGGAAGAGAATAAACAGCTCACCGTAGACAATCTTAAATTGACCATTGTGGAGAAACAAAAGAATGTTCTCAAAGAAAATTTTTAGTAGTTAGAATAGTTGGTCAGGGTCAAACAAGACATGAATCACTTAGCTAGAGAAAACTGAACCCTCTCAATGGAAGAGGTACACACAATCCATTAGAAAATGGCCATTGAAATAAGTGTGGGGCAAAATGCAGTGAAGTGACAAAAAATTAAAAGAGCATTTCAAAGACCAGGTGGGGATGCACAAGAAATTCATCGAGAATAAGATCCATATGGCCAAGGCCCACATTAACATCTTTAGTGCTCAGCACACTAATTGGTGGGTCATATTAGACACATATGCATTCACCCACAAAGCAAAACTCAAAAATCAAGACCTGCAAATCCAAGATCTTACAGAGTACATGGAATTGGCAAACCTACGGTATGCCAATCTAGCCATGTTAACAATAGAAAATCCAATGACAGAGCTGGAGAAGTAGGTAGCTACCACCTATGCCAAATATGAAATAGAATTTGCAGAACATAAGGAAACATTGCAAAGGCTAAAAGTTGCAAATTCTGAGTTGAAGGTGGTCAAGGCTAGCTACCAAGGGCAGAAAGATGTCATAGTGGACTTAGCTCGATGGCTTACAGATTACCAGGACTACAAAGATAAAGCCAGAGCCTACGAGGCAGAATAACAGTTGTTTGCAGCCTAGTATGTCAAAGAAAATCAGATGTTTCTACAACTACCGTGTCCATGGAAAGTGCTGACTTCATCAAATATTGGAGCATCAGCATGGATGACACAAGATCCCCGAACTAAAGAGAAAAAGCTCCAAGCACTCCTTTAGGGCCACCAAATCCCAAAACCTGGAGCACAAGACAAGGGAAAGTGACCCAAGGAGGAGCCACCGCCACCTAGAACCACATGAGTTCTAAAAAATTTTGGAATTTTGGAATTTTGTGTTCGTGTCCCAATTTTGTTCTATTCAATTCTCCACTATGACATGAATAATTCCTATTCAGTCAATAATCCCATACCTATCCACTATGTAATTAATGGGGCTTGTTCTTATTTTGTGCAACTTGAGGACAACTTTTCATTCAATCATGGGAGGATGATGAATCATGATTCATTAGGCTCTGATATCAGACCCGCAATATTAGATCCACGATATCGAGTATGCGATATCATGACCTAAATAATGATATTGGATACACGATATCATAACTCCTGTGTAGGCCTATAAATACACATGTAGGTGCATGGAGGGAAGGAGTAGTTTAGTTAAAAGTTAGTTTTCATTTTTAGTTCTTCTCAACCCTTTCTCCCAGTGCATGCCTGCAATGTGATGATTGTAATTGTACAACACCTTTATTCGAGTGTGACATACTTGGACACGCACATGACCGAAAATAAAGATCGAGATTACTTCATCATCACAGCATTCACTTAGTTTAATTATTTAGTTATTATTTATCGCTCTCTTAATTAATACTTCTTTACCCTTAATTCCTATCCCTATTATTAAATGTGAAATAAGTACGACTTACTCACGAGCATTAAGTGTGACTACTTGGTATCCCAGGAGCATACCTAGGATATGCGCTTGGTAATCCCAGTAGTAGTTGTACACGAGGTCTAAGATGTGTACGGATGATTAAGGAATGAATGCTCATTGCACTTAGGCTAGTTTAGATTCTCTCCCCCTATGTCCTATTAGCTTAACTTTCTCTCCCTTTTCCTCATAGCTTAATTAAAGTTGTTTTCTTTTGCCTCTAGGAGTAGCACTAGTTTAGGACTACATCATACACCTTACTCTGGGCTAAACCATACGTGACAAAGCAAATACTAGTCTAGGTGGAAAGACAACAAACTGTGAGCAACGAGTAACTATCTAGATACCACAACTAGCCTGTCTGCGGAGTTCGACCGGATCGTGCATGAAACACTCGTATTCATATGGTTGAGTGTAGGGGTACCTCACCACTCATCAAATGACATCCAATTGTGCGCATCTTCACAATTTTTTTAGTGAAATCCTCTTTTTATTGTTGTGAATTCTTTAACCCTCTTCAAGTATTTCATCATGTTTGAACTTTTCAAAAATTAATAATGGACTGCTTATCCATTTCACCCTATTCTTCAATTTCATGCTAACACTATTAAAGGAATCAATCCACCATAATCATAACCTAGCCAAGTGTAACCACTAATGAGATAAGGTACTTAAGAACTATATGTTACACATTGCACACTAATCCATGATTTTTTTGTCATTGCAGTGAGAAGCATGGACTAGAAGCGGGACTATCTTCACCAAGGAAGACGCAGCAACACCATTCAATGAGGACCATTCATGATCGTTGGATCTTCTCCTTCGCTATTTAGCTACCAGAGTAGTTGAATGTCAGTTTTGTCCAGGGTGTTCAATTCTATTATCATAAACACCCAATTTTCTAAAAGATTGTAAATCTGTACACTTGGACACTTAGAATCTATTTGTTCCATCTGAGTCAGTGCATGTTAGTCAATAATCTCATACCTTCCCAATATTTTGTAAGGAACTTGTTCCTCCTCTTGTTTACTTAAGGACTAGTTTTCATTCAGTCATGGGGGTATGATGAATCGTATTTTGCCTAGTTCTGGTATCAGAGCTACAATGTTAGGTATTCAATATTAGGTCCCAAGATTTGATGTTAGATATCTAATATCGTAGGGTATGTGCCAACCTATAAATATAGTGCTTGGGCACATGATTTATATAGTTTTTATCATAGCATAGTAGAGCTCTTGCAATTTCTTTTCTCTAGAGTTAGAATGTTTTTCAAATTGCTCGCAGCAAGAGTCATTGAGTGTATGGATCTTTATTTGAGCATTGTTGTACCTAAGCATGGCAGTGCATGTGATAATAAAGATGATATTTCTAATCAAACCTTGTAACACCTTGGCTAGCTTAAATATTTTATTCATGAATTTAATGTTTTATGCAATTTCCTTTTATACTTCTAAGTAATTAAGGTAAAGTAAGATAGTTCAATTAAATAAAAATCAATTAAGCACATAAGTACGACCGCTTTGAGCATGCACATGTCTCTTGGTAATCCCAACAATGTTTAACATTTGGTAACCCAGTAGCATTATACATGTTCAAGATGTGCATGGAAAGTGGGATTGGATACTTATGTTAGGATAGTGAGTTATTAATTAGTAAGTAAATTAGTTAAATTGGTTCATAAATTAAGTTTTAACATGTTGTTAACCATAGACACATAAAATACAAAATAATAAAAATCATGTGCCTTAATTACACTTAACCATACAATTAAGATCCACAAGTGTAGTTGAGAAGACAATGATTGTCATGATTAGATTTCACGTCCTCGAACTGGTGTACTTAAGAACTTAAGGTCTACAAAATTCAACCAAATCATGCATGAATGCTTGTGATTCGTATGGTTGGACATAGGGGTACCTCGTTGCTCATCAACTAGTAGATGATAAAATCATAGAAGGTAACATCAATGAGTTGAAGGGGGCTATTAACAAATTCAAATCTTTAATGGAAAGGAAGGTAATTGTACTTAAGAGGAGATAATCTTTGAGCACTTATGGAGTTAACATGCATGAGTACTTCATCTATTGGAAGGATTAAACTACAGATGATTTTGTATGGATCATGAGATAAAACTTGTTGAGTGGAGGATCACTTCTACCCCTGCTCCCTTGTTTACCTAAGTTCGCTTTTGAAGGATGAGAGAGCTAGTATAGGGACATCTCCTTTAAGACCCTTTTTCATTCTTATAGGTGGTTTATTGTAAGTTTCATTAAGCTAGAAAGATGTCTTGGAGATCAGAAAGATGTCTGGACTAAGAGCTAGACATACATAGGAGACATCATAATTATAGAGAAGATGTCTTGTTTTACAAGAAGACATATCTCCCATGTAAGAGGTGTCTTTGAGAAGACATCTTACCCCAATAGGAGATGTCTATCATAGCTAAGAGGCATCTTATCTAAGAAATATAAGTTGATAGGAAGACATATTCGCAAGCCTCTAAACATCCCATATAGCCAATGAAAGCTTTGAGTTGATAATGACAAGTTGGGAAATAGCTGGAAAAGATGAGAATAAGATGGAAAAAGCTAGGAATCTCTAAGTTGAGCATGGGAAAGTTTTCCCTAAGGTTCTTGTATTAAAGTTGATAAATATTGTTGATCTTTTCATGCTTATCGTGAGTTGAGATGACATCTAAACATATGAGAGTTTGGTTAAGAGAGATTGCATGAGTGTGTGTTCATCTCTATGGTCAATTGTATGCATTTGACCTTGGTAGCTCTTAGTGTATGTGTTATGTTGGATCTTAGTCTTGAGTTTGTGGGAGAGATCTAGTTTGCTTGTGCCTTGTATTAAGAACAATCATTGTGTGGTTGTAAAGCCTCATGTTCTACAATATCATTGAGTGTGTGAGTAATTTGTGATATTTGTGAGTTCTGAAATTTTTGAGTTGTAATCTTCCTTGAACTAACTAAAGATAGCTAGTTTTCTTGATTTATAGCAATTGAATTATGTTCATACATTCTGAATTTCATGTGTGTTTTAAGGGTTAAAGCAAATCCGAGTGAACCAACTACAGATCTATAACATTTGTAGAAGAAATTTTTATTATTTTTTATAGTAGCTTGATGTTGATGTACTTGCATAGCCTTTTTCATAGCATAAAAGAACATGAATCAAACATATGATCCTCTTGATGACAATAGTGATATGACTTTGAAAGATTATAATAAACATCATTCTGTACATAATCAGTTTTTGTCGACACAAAGAAGATTTTTTCACTTAAGGTAAAATTCATCTCAATCATATATCAAATTCTACAAAAACTATTAGTTGTATCTAGGATTTCAAAATGCTTGATTGGCCCAATTCAAGAGATAATATCCCTTTTAACTTTTTCAAAAATCCCTAAAACATTAGGTAATTCAAGAAAATAAGAAACCCTTTGAATTTAGGAGAAGCTAGATTCCAAGATAGAGTTCACTTTTGAATAATTAATAAAGCATGATGATGATTGCAAACATCAATATCAAGGATCCTAGAAAATAAATCAACAAATTCTACTAACAAAAATGAGTTTGAAAAATAACATGCATCAACTCAATCTTTTCAAACTAGATTTAAATGACTCAAAAAACTTGAGGAATGAGGTAAATATCCCAGAATCTATATGAAAACATACTTTCAAGAAGTTTCCTAACTAATAGATTCATATAAATGAGTAGGTAATTCATAGAATGGCAAAGAAGCAATGGATTCGCTTGAAGGATTGCCTACTGAATCTAATGGCATTGCACATAATTCCAAATAAAATTGCTAGAGAATATTAGACCCACTAAAAAATTAAATTTTTTGGAAAAACATTAGATCCATTACATTAATACCAAAATCCAAAGCAATGCTACCAACATAAAAAAAATTGTAAATAAAGTTAGGCTTGCACCAAAAATAGGCAAGTACAAAGTTTACATAACACTGCCATCCAACAATATGACATAGTACAAAATACTAATTGCACATTATAACTTAGAAAATACATCCAATAGATAGCTTAATTAAATTCTATAAAGTCATGCATAGGGGTTGATGTATCCAAAACAATTAAATCACACATTACATTATCATAAACTAATTCCCAAATAAATAATATTGCATGGCCAAAATATGCAAATCAAAACATTGACATAATGCTAAAACCAAAATGTGCTAGTTGGACTTATTTACAGTTTCTTATTACTAGTATTAAGGTCAACTAAATACTATCTTGATTTCTATCGCCTAGTTAAGGTAAGAAGCTCATAGTCTTCTATTCTCTTCATCCTATATACCACTTTGTTTCGAGATCAACAAAGCATGGACATCGCTACTACAAATAGTAAAGCATGAAGTGATGACTTAGGATTTCTTTTAAATCAACCAGTGAACTCCCTTCATGCTAGCTCTTCCAAAATTATCCAATGGCTCATCATGAGACAAAGCCACGATGGCTTCAACAACCACAACACAAAATGTTAGCAAGAAGCATAAATCCAAAATTAGAACCTAAGTGGTAATGAAACATAATCAAAGTGTATATCCAATTTTCATATTTGATGAGTCTTCAATCTCATATGTTATTACTAATAATGGTATGCCTACATGATCATTTTGCTTACCAGAGAATGGTCTACCAAACAAAATAGGAATCGAAGTCCACTAATCCTAATTGATAAAAACCTTAATTTAAAACTCAAACTTTAATAGATTCCAATTGACAATTTCTCTTCTTCTTCATCAAAATTAACATGTCAAAACTTCATGCACTAAATCCTAACAATCGAAATGACCATTTTCTTCATTGTTCTTCATGCCACCATTTCTATATGGTTTGTACAAAGCATTGCAATTGACAAGAATACTATCAACTCAAAGTTTAGAACTTATGCTTATAATTGATTTAACACTAATTGCAAAGATTATTGATGTAAGGTCAATTGTGATGAAAAATATATATATTAATTTTCTATTGGATCTTCCTTTCCTATAAAAATTCATATTTCACCAAAGATTTCTATTACTGGCTTAAATCCTTTTGCCATTTTAAGTTTAAGCACAAATATAAAAAATGATGTAATTTTTGTTAGGATAAGGACCATTTTCTCTATTAATAATTAATTTTTCTCTGTTGAGATTTCAAAGTATCAATTGTAAGGTTATACACACAAGTAGACATGCCTAAATTAGAAAGTTTTTTCTTTCCATGTTGATTTTGATATTTTTAACTAACTATTAAGAATATGATGTCCTTTGATTTTTTTTCTTAATATTAATACTATTTTTGTGGTTCAACACTGCACACCCTATTTTGGAACTCTGAGATTGGATTTTTGTAGTATGAAATTTTGATAGTACCCAATGTTCTCTAGTGTAGATCCTTAAATGAGAATTCTTTCTCTTTGAAAATGACTCAATTGAATAACATGGCAAGGCCTTTTAAGCATATTTTTGACATATTAATTATTTTTAATCAAATATTCATCCTTCATCATTTGCATTTAATTCAAAATTTTCTTTCAAAGATATGATCCCTATCTAAATTTTCAAATTTATACCTTTTTTTTAGTTACATGTTATATGAAATTATGGACTTTTTAGGTTGTGTCTAAGTACTAGAATCGTTTTACGATTTTCAAGGACATATCACATGTGGCACAATATCAGATATTTGACATCAAATCTCATTCAACTATTGTATTTATAGGCCAGCACATGTGGCACAATATTAGATATCTAACATCAAAGCTTGTGCCTTGATATTAGGGATCTGATATCGTGACTCCAATATCAAATGCTTTATATTGTAGCCCTGTAAAAACATGACTTATCATACCCCCACAACTGACTAAAAGCTCATCCTCTAGTTAAAATAGAATGAGGACAGAGTTCTTAATAAAATTGGGAGGTAGATTTACATGACTGATTGCTATATACAAGACTCTTAAATGGCCTAATGGTGTTTTATAAAAATTGACATAAGACATGACATAACACTTTGAAACAAAACAAAACACAAAATTTGATGAAGCTTTATGTAGCCTATGTAGTTCCTGGTGGTGGTGGCTCTTCCATTAGTTGCTTCCCCTTGTCATCAAGCCTCTAAAATTTGAATCAATTCAAAAGCACCTAATGCTTTTCTTCTTCTATTTTGGGATCATGAACTATCCATGTTGATGAACCAATGTGTCATGGAGTTAGCATGTCCCAATGACATGGTAGCTACAGAAAAATCTAATTAGCCTTGACATACCAGGCCACAAACTACCTCCTCTCCTCTTCAAATGTTCTAGCCTTTTCTCTTATTCATGATAATATGATAATATTCTAGCTAGGTTTGTTACAACATCTTTTAGCCCCTGATAGCTAGCCTTTTCAGCTTCTAATTCTAAGTTTGCCGCTTAGAGTTTCTATAAACCATCTTTTTTATCTACAAACTCTTTTTAGTACAAGGCATATGTGGCTGCTACTTGCATTCTAGTTCATTCCTAGGCTTACATGTTATTAACATGGCCAAGTTAGCATAATGAAGGTTAGTTAATCCCATGTATTCTTTCAAGTCCTTAATCTGCAGGTCTTTAGTCTTTACTTCTACTTGATGGACAAGGGCATAATTGTCTAAGATGGGCTACCAATCTAGGTTCTACACTGATATGGAGTTGATTCTATCCTTTAACATCTAGATTTCCTTTTTTTTTGATTTTTTTATACATGCCTACCTAATCACAAACGTGTTCCTTGAGCCTTTCATGTTTCTTTACCTCATTTTGCCATGCGCTAATTTCAATAGTTGATTTTTGGTAGATGACATGTGTCTCCTCCATTGAGATGATCCTATTTTCTTGTGTAAGGAAGCTCATGTCTTAATTGACCCTCACTAGTTGTTCTCTTAATTGCTGGATTCTTTCCTCTAGAATGTTCTTCTATTTTTTAACAATGGTCAATCACATGTTGTCAATAGCAAGCTATTTGTTCTCCTCTTGTGCTGAAGTGAGTGCCTTAGCATGTGCGTACATCTAAACTTCTACTACTGAGGCATTCCAGACTGCTTTCTCCTTTTCATTTTCTATATGCTTATTTTGCTCAATCAGGAGGTTCATCTACTCTCTCTTGAATTACTCTATCTAGTTAGGTGTAATGAATTGTGTGGGATCTCTATGTTCAACTCTCAGGGTCGCAACCTATTCTTGTAGTCTATGGATCTTTGCCTTTGCATGCTCCACCCTAGTCTCTACCATGACTAACTTACCTTTTGTTGCTATTAGCTCTAATTGTACAATAGTGACATCACCTAGAATGTTGAAAAGTGTTGTCAACAATTGTCCTATTTGCAACAGTCAATCAAGAACATCTTCATGATCTATAGGAGTCATTGAGGTTCTGGCTAACATTTGAGCATCTCTAGCTCTAGTTAGATCCACCGATGACACAATAAGTACATTGAAGGATTCTTTAATATCAGCAGTGATCACTGCTACTACTCCTGTTACATATTGGTGTTGCATTATCACAATTGTGGCTCCTTCTCCACTCTCTATCACCACTTGCAACGATGCATCATTCCCAAAGATCTATTGTGATCATTGAGGATCTCCTCCTAACTGTAGTGAAATTTGTCCACTTACTAAATCTACTAAAACTATGTGTTATATAGCATTGTCTATAAATCTATAGAGGTTAGCTTCCTGCCTTGTTCCCCAACTAATAGTCTTTGTAATTTGTTGCAGATGACTCATTGATGATTTGTAGTCTTACTGTAGCAACAATGGTGGAACTTACAATTGTTGTTGTCCTTATTACTATTCTTAATAATATTGCTATTGTTGTTGCTCTTGTTCTTATTGCTCTTCACCTTGATCTTTCCTTAGTAATGCTGATTTGAGAAATTTTGCATATGAAGCATTCTGGGCTTTCCTGGGAACGTCATTGGTGTATCCCAGGATCCCAGCTTATTTGCATAGCTTCTTGATAAGGCAAGGGAATAGAAGTATTAGCTTCCCTACCTTCCTCTCTTCAAACCACTTGTGAATTTCCATGAATTAGAGTTGTGCGATATTGATATTGTATTTCCCTATTAGGATCACACTTTCTCTAGTTGCATATGTAGACAACCTATTCAATCCTTTGGTCGAAAACAAGTGGTAGGTGCTGATTTTAAAATAAATTCGCTCCTCCAAAGGTAGCTCACTATATTCCTTATCATCCTTGCAATATGCCCAT
Organism: Gnetum montanum; assembly: GCA_015680685.1. Lineage (NCBI taxonomy): Eukaryota > Viridiplantae > Streptophyta > Gnetopsida > Gnetales > Gnetaceae > Gnetum > Gnetum montanum. The sequence goes on along the minus strand of MNCI01036774.1, from coordinate 133,705 downwards.
TTTAGCATATGATATGATGCACAAATATGCTAGCCTTACCTCTTCATTTGGTATGTTCAAAGCTTCTGCTATTGCCTTAACTGAGTATGAAACAAAAATTCCTTTGATGTTGATAGTAGCACCTTCTTCTTTGTTATGCCAGAACTAATAGGTTTCTCCAAGGTACCATTCACCACTATCCAAAAGAATGGACCATAGCAATGATGCTTGGAGTTTCCTCTTTACCACTTCTGAAACAAATTCCATGAATGGGCCAAAGTTCATCTCCACAATGACTGTCATTAGAATTGACTTCTCCTGAATAACTTGGAGGTAGTCTTATGACAACATGAGGCATTGTCCTTGCACTTGTGGTTTTTCTACCTCTCCTTAGGCTGATTGTTTTGTAACATGGGTTTCCTGATGGATATTGAAAGATTGCATCTCCTACTCCTCATGTTCTACATCTACACCTTTTCCTCCAGTTTAGCCTCTACCTTGGCCCCTTGGTCTCTTACTTACATCCTATGAGGGTCCTCCTATTCCTCCTCTCTTTGGGGCTATTTGTAATTGATCAAATATTTGGAATTACTAAGGTGTTCTTATTTGTTGTCAATGATCCTATACCTTTCTCATAACCTTAGTTACATTAAATTCATAGTTCATTAGGATTATAGAGTTAGAAAAATTTTCAAAAATTTATCCCATAAGTGTTAGTTTCTTTATAATCCTTCACAATTGTCAAGATATGGCTTGGGAAAGCTTCCAAAGCTCAAATGAAGAAAATGATGAAAATTTGGCTAAGTGTATGGGTATTTATAGTTTTTGTGAACCCGATATTGGGTACTTGACATCGGGGATCTGATATCTGAGGGGCCCTAATATTGGAGGTAAAATTTGTAAGCTCTACTTGCATTTGGATGATGAAAAATGAAGTTCTTGTGAATAACTAGAAGGTGTGAAGTATGTGTAGAGGGCCTTTCTTGATGGGTAATACATATTGGATCCAAAAATTTGGCACAGATAATGTATGAAAAAGGAATCTCAGATGATGAAAGCTTAGTAACTATTTATAAGATGAATGAGATGGGCAATAGATTATTGGATATAGAATGGATTTATTTAGTGTAAAGGAAAATTCTTATGAATGTTTATTGGTTCTTGGAAGGTGCAAGATGATGTTGTCTTGTTAGTCAAGTATAAGTTACAACAGTTATACAAGTGGATCCTCCCCAAAGTAGGCTCCAACCCTTAATGCCCTTGTATAACCATATCTAAAAGTGTGTGTAGGCACTCAAGGAGTTCAATGTAATGTATAACTATTTAGCAAAACACACATGTTAGTACAACCAAATTGGAAAAATTATGCTATGTTACACAAAACCATAAGTTGTGATTAATTGCACAGTGAAGTAAAATGCACATAGAAGGGATTGCAGAATTAGGAAATGAGGTTGTTGACTATGGGAATAATGAATCCTTGTGTTTTATTAGTGGTTAAAGTAATCATTAGCCTTTTTTTTTAATATTCAAACCAAGTCTAGACCACATTCCAATGACATCACATTGTTTCACCTCTTAGATTCACCATCATAAGACTAGCAAAATTGCAAGGCATATTATCACTTGGCATGTTGTCCAAGTGAGGAGTTTATTCATTACAGTTTTTATTTTTTTAGATTCTTGAGAAGTTGCCAACCTTTAGGCATGGGTAACATGTCTTTCTAGTGGACCCCTAGAAATTTATTTTGTACAAGGGTTTTATTTTTTTTAACTATGTCAACCTTACCAGAAGACTACCTTCAAACATGGGTAGCATGTCTTTCTAGTGACATTGGACTCTTACTCTCATTTTTTGTTATATCTACAAGGATATTATTACAACCTCAACAACATGTTAGAACATACACCAATGACCCAAAAGGTGCCATAAATCCCCTTGATGTCACACCTTTTACATTGCCACTTGGTTCTTCACTTTTTTGTCTAGGCATAATGATCAAAAGTTTATTCTTAGTTGTATGATAGAAAGAATATCATTATGGCCATGGTAAGCACCTCTTATTAATGGAATGGACAGATGGATGGATGTTGTGGTCTCATTGTACAAACAATCAATTCCACAACTTGATAACGCAGAGAAATCTTCACCTTATTAGGCTACATCTTACCTTATTCTTGGTGTGTTTTATTAGCAATCAAAATTATTTACAAAGGAAATAGAAAAAAAGTATGAAAAAGATAGTAAAATTGAAAAACGTTGTAAGGAATGGAAAATGGTAAAGAAATGAAAAAGTATGAAAGATTATTAAAAAAATTCCAAAATGAAAAGTATAAAAGAATGAGAAGATATTATAGAATATGAAAAATGGTAAGAAATGTAAAAGGTATAAACGAATGGGAAGAATTATATTAAGAAATAGGAAAAGTAAAAAGAACTATAAAACAAAAAATAGAAAAGCACTTATTAATTTTGTAATCAAAGTAGGGTATCTCCCTCACAACTAAACTCATGGGCAAGTGTTCAAAAGATGCTCCTTAGGCCTCCTAGATCATACACTCCAGGTGGTTCACCTACCATCTTTATTGATTTGATTTGTTTATCATTATCCCATGTGATTTTGATGGTAATTGAGTTTTGATCATTGAAGTTCTTGTTTTCTTTTCCTTTTGGTGTATGATGATGAGTTAGTATTTACATTTTTGGACTTTTAGTTGGCATCATTTCCCTAAAATGGGAATTAACAAGTGAATCAAATTGTTCCATGCATTTCTTAGACAGTTGAAAGTTCTTAGTTGTTGGCCATAGGGTATCTTTTGGTTTGGTGGCCCCTATTCTTTCTTTTACATACATTTGCTTTGCATTGTTGTTGTGGATTAGTATGATAACTGTGTTGACATCCTAAATGATTAGTCCACAACTGCACCATTTTCTTTTAGTAGTAATACATGTGATTCGCTACATGTATATGGATCCATGCTTATCCTTCTTAGAGATATCAGCAGATAGATCTCTCATACTTAGCTTAGCATTAATTGTGCTAAGCCATGCTCTTCCCATGATTATCAAAAATTCTTATTTGCATCTTTCACATCAATTACCAAAAAATCTGCCAGATAGGACCATCATTGATAGTGGTCCCTACATCCTCTATCTGTCCCAAAGGAATGGCAATAAATTGATTTGTAAGCTCTAACATGATATTTCACTCCTTCAATGGTGGGAGGTTCCACGCTTGATATGTTTCATAAAAGATCAAATTCACCTTGGAACTTGAGTCTAATAGAGCTTTGCATGATAGATTTTTAGCTACTTATACATAAATTAGAAAAATTCCTGGATCAATTTTCTTTTTAAGAGGTTGCCTTACTTTAATTTAGTCTGTGACTATTTCTGTAAGCATGATAGTTTGCATGTTGGTGTCGAGTGATGTCAAAAGCCTATCACTTGTAAGAGAATCAGTGGTAAGAGAAGTTGATCTCAATGAAGCTCTCATTCTACCAGCCTTGTCAAGACTTTTCCTAAAGAAAGGATGTTTCTTTATCTAGCCCTTAGTGTCGTCGGTAGGATCCTCTACTTGTATATTCATTACCCTTGCAATTTTCCTTTGCTGCGGTTGTGACAGTAATTCCCCTTGCATAACAAGTGGTGGCCCTAGTGGTAAAGCATTGAAAGGGAAATTTGATGAGTTAGCTATTGGTGAGTGTGCATAAGAACTATTATGCATCCTTGGAGTAGTAGGTTTGTAGTATTCTGGTGGATAATAAGGAGAAGAAGTTTGAACTAATGTATTTCTTGGAAATATTGGACATTGAACATAATGTCCATAAGGGTCTAGTTGTTGATATGGATATTTTTGCCTTGGTGGTGGCCTTGCCCATGTCTACAGTTGCTACCACTGCTACTGATATTGCTCCTATGGTTGAGGGTAGGCTCCACTTGGGTAGTATGTCAGCTGGAAGGTTTGCCTAATATTACCTTGAGGATAGGGTAGTCTTCTAGGCATCTACTTTTTAACAAAGCTTGGGTTGAGTGCATATACCCAGATTCTTGCAAGTGGACCATCACGAGACAACATCTCTTAAGATGTTCATACTAGCACACATTGCATCCATCCTCTTCCTTTGAATTAGAGTTAGTGTACCCTTCAAAAGTAGCAACTTTTTCTTTGTGCTTGTAACTTTCTCGTCCATTAGTTATTTTATTCTTCTTTTCCTTGCCCCTGTTAGGTGCTTGTTCAGTCTTTTCTTCAACAATCTTTAGGGCTGTAGCAAATTTTTCATCCACTGAATCCCAAACGTTCTCTACCTTAGTCACTATATCACAAATTGATTTTTGAATAAGTAAAGTATTTTTTTTGAATAATATCTTCCAAGGTTTCCTCTTTCTTGTCACATATTTGCACATCTAAGTAATGCTACAATGATGGAAAGTAATCTCGATCTTTATTGCCAGTCATGCAATGTGTCCAAGTACACCACACTCGAATAAATAGTCTTTTCAATTACTTAACATCACACAGCGGGCATACACTTCTAAAGACTAACTGTACTTTTACCGAAACAAATTGACAAAATTTCACAAAGGTGGAACTAAAACTTATGTCAAACCATGCACCCAAGTGTTGTATTTATAGGTCAACACATGTGGCATGATATTAGATATTCAACATCAAAGCTTGTGCCCCAATATTAGGGATCCAATATCATGACTCCAATATTGGATTCCCAATATCGTAGCCATATAAAAACATGACTTATCACAAAGCATTTGGAGATTACAATGTTAGCACTAGAAAATGAAACATTGACAAGCATTTCTAGGGTGAAGAAGTAATAATTGCATGTTATCTTATCAATAGATCTCCTTCATCACCACTTGACAAAAAAATTGCAAAAGAAGTTTGGAGTGGAAGATCTATTAATTTAAATTATTTGAAGATTTTTTGTTATGAGGCCTATGTACATGTTCTAAAATCTAATAAATTCAAATTAGATTATAAGTCTATCAAATGTATTTTTCTTGGCTATGGACATGGTATCAAACATTATAAGTTGTATAACCCAAAAACTAAAAGGTTTATTTATAGTCGAGATGTTATCTTTAGAGAAAAACGTGGATCTATAAAGAAGGAATCTTCAAATATTGAAACTCCTTCAAATAATGTAACTTTTACGTATGTGAGTATTGAAATCAATAATGAAATTTTTGAGGGTCATCCTCCCTCAGTTGAGAATATTGCCTGTAGCAAACAAGATGGTGATAGCATGGTAAACAAGGAGGAACAACATGAATAAGGACAAAATACTTTTAGCGAAGATGAGCCATTAAGACGTTCAACACGAATAAGAAAATTATGATCACATCTAGAGGAATATGTATTGTTTATTAAAAATGATGAGCCTTTTACATATGATAAGGCATGTTTATCCATGCAAAACATAGAATGGAAACAAGTAATGGATGCTAAAATATCATTAATGCATAAGAATAAAACATGGGAATTGGTTAAACTTCCACTAGGTAGAAACCCATTGGAAATAAATGGATGTACAAGATAAAAGCTGGAAAACAATTCAAAGCTTGACTTGTCACTAAAGGATATTCTCAGAAAAAAAGAATTGATTATGATGAAATTTGTCACCAGTAGTTAAATTAACATCCATGAGATTATTGTTGTTCATTACAACTGTTGATGATCTTGAACTTGAACAAATGGATGAAAAAACAACATTCCTCAATGGTGATCTTGAGGAAGAAATATATATGCTTCAACTTGAAGGATATGAAATAACATGAAAAGAGCATATGGTGGGTCAATTATTAAAATCATTATATGGGCTCAAACAAGCACCAAGAATGTGGAATAAAAAGTTTAAGGACCACATGTTAAATCTTGGCTTCATTAGAAGTGCAGAAGACTCTTATATGTATGTTAAAAATACAAGTGAAAAATATGTTATCTTAATGCTATATGTCGATGACATGTTAATAGTAGGTAATAGCATACATGATATTTAGAAGTTAAAGCTTCATCTATCTTCTCAATTTAAGATGAAGGATCTTGGTGTTGCACAAAACATTTTAGGCATGAAAATTAAAAGAGACAAGGCTAATAAAAGGATTTAGCTTAGATAATCTACATATGTTGAAAATATCTTTATAAATTTTAATATACAAGATTGCAAGCCTATGATTACACCTTATGAATCTGGGATTAAACTTTCAGTTGAACAATGCCCAAAGATAAGAGAAGGAAAAGAGATCCTGGTTAAAATTCAATATGCTAGTGCTATTACTAGTTTAATGTATGCAATGGTCTCTACTAGACCTAGTATTACTTACATTGTTGGAAAAATTAGTAGATATATGTTTAATCCAAGGAAACAATACTGGATTTGTTGTGAAGTGAGTCTTTTGATATCTTCATGATACTATAAATCATGGAGCTACGTTTGAGCAAGCCTTGGACCGCCTTGAGCAAGTACTGAAGAGATGTGTTAAAACAAATATGTGGCTCAACTGGCAAAAGAGTCATCTCATGATCCAAGAAGGCATTGTGTTAGGGCACCAGATTTCACAAGAAGGTATTGAGGTAGACCTAGAAAAGATAAGGGTCATCCAAGGAATTACACATCAACTAGAGATAGTCAAAGACGTTAGATCATTCCTTGGACATACTAGGTACTATCGATGATTCATATAGAATTTCTCAAACATCACAAAGCCATTGATCAAGCTTACAAAGAAAGATGCTCCATTCATCTGGACCAAGGAGTGTGAACATGCATTCCAATAGTTGAAGGAAAAACTCATAGAAACTCCAATTCTACAGGCACTAAACTAGTCCAAACCATTTCACATAATGATGAATACATCTAATTATGCTTTGGAACTAGTGCTTACATAGCTGGACAAAAAAAAAGTCTATAGTACATCCACTACGTCAACTATAGCATTATGGGTGCATAGTTGAATTACACCATAATTGAAAAAGAACTAATGGTAGTTTTGTATGCTCTCGACAAGTTCAGGCACTATGTGGTTGGCCATAAAGTATTTGTACACACAAACCACAATACCATTTGCTTCCTAATGAACAAGCTGATGGTGAGCCCTCATATCATACAATGGCTTGTGACCTTAGAAAAATTCAATCTCACGATGGTAGATTGAAAGGGGATTGAGAATGTGATCCTTAACCACCTCTCTCGATTGAGATGGGATAACAAAGAAGAGGAAAGCCCACTCTCTGATCCATTTCTAGATGAACTCCTCTTTATAAGAGCAATAAATGAACAAATGCATGTAGGACCAAAATGGTACAATGGCATCCTCACTTATTTTCTCACTTAGGAGATGCCACAAGATCTTGACTTTAGAAAGAAACAACAATTTCTTCATTGGGCCAAATACTTCATAGAAATCAATAAACACCTTTACAAGGTCTGCACTGATGGCTTGGCTCATTGGTTTGTGCTTGATGCGAGTCAATTACATGTTCTCTAGGATGTAGGGAGGTAAACGACCATCAAAATCCTGATGGTAAGATATTATTGTCCTACAATATTTAGGGATGTCCACTAGTTTGTTTGATCTTGTGAATGCTACTAATGAGATGGTGGGATGATTGCATTAATGGAGGATCCTCAATGGTAGATTCAACCACTGGAGCCCTTTGATATTCAGAGCATAGACTTCATGGGTCCATCACACCCATGTTCAACAAAAAGGCATATATCATAGTAACAATTGACTACGACACTAAATGGGCAGAGGCAATATTTGTCGTTAATTGTACATCATCCAATGTTTCCCAATTTATATAACAACATGTTGTAAATAGGTTTGGGGTGCCACATGCATTGATTTCTAACAATGGAACTCATTTTACAAGTGCCACTTTTAGAAAGCTAATGCAACACTTGGGGGTTAAACATAAATTAACAACACCCTATCATCCCCAAGCCAACGATTAAGCAGAGATAACTAACCAGGAGATCACAAAGATCTTAACAAGGACCATAAAAAAATATAGGAGAGATTGAAGCACAATACTCAACAATGTCCTATGGGCCTACCACTCAACATGGAAACTCCCTATTGGCTACTATCCCTACAAGCTAGTGTATGGAAAACTTCCAACACTCCTAATTCAATCCGAGCTCTATACACTCTCAATAGCCTATTACTTGAATCTTGACCTCAATCTAGCACAAAAAGAAAGACTAATCAACCTCAACATGCTAAATGAAAATTGACTGGTGGCCCTATCTTTGAATGAAATATACAAGACATTCAACAAGAAACAACATGACCTAAGGATAAGGAAAGTAAAATTCCAACTGGGTGATAAGGTTCTTTGTTGGAACCCCACACTTGTACCTCAGAATAAAAAGTTCCAAACATTGTTGGAGGGACCTTACATAGTTGCTAAAACCTTTCCTTCTGGGGCCATGACCATATACAAACTCAAGAGCCCTAATAAAAGGTAGTTGGTCAACATCTAACAAGTAAAGACTTTCCATTCGCCTAAGTAAGCTAGTGCAACAAATACCTTGACAGATAGACAACCACGTTCAATTTTTAGGATCTCCTCATTCCAACTTAGTCGTGGGGGAGATGGCCATCCGTGCTAATCATCTATATGGCTCCTCAATTTTTCTACTTTTTTTCACATTTTTTATTTGCAAATTATTTAATTTCCACACTTTTTAATTTTCAAATTTTTCCTATTTTTACACCTTTATTTGTTTTACACCATCGTTAGTACATGTGAATCCTTCTAAAATATTTTACACTTTCTTGAATATTTTACTTTGTTTGAGTGTGATTTTCAATCTTTGTTAATAAAACATGCTTTATTGCCGACAAGACACAGGTTGCCATGGTTGCTACTAATGGTGGTTTGTGTTTAATGTTTATTTGTTGATGTTTGGTTTCTATTTTTAAATTTTTATATCCATGACTTAGTCTTGGTTTCTTTTTCATGGTTATAGGTAGTGAGTTCACAACATCCACTCATTCCACCACATCTATGGTTTTCCATATTTTGGAAGTCTGAGATCCCTTCCATTAAGTAAACTTTTAATCAACTGGTGACCTTGGTAGTTTCTAGAATTGGGAAAGATTCAAAAGTTTGAATAGGGTGTGACTTCAAGGGAACTCAATACTCTTTGTACTCTTCTACTTACTTGAGTGCTTGGGTGTTTTTCATGAACTTCTTACCATTCCATTTCAACCGCTTCAGGAAGTCAAATAAAGTCTTTGCATGGTGTGGTTCCCATCCAAAAATTCAAAAAAAAAACAAAATAAAACAAATGATGGGAATTCAAAGCGCACCCCTTAGAAAAATAAATGGGCTATAAGCACTAGTTATAGGACTAGAAAGACATGTTACCCATGCCTAAAGTTTCCCTCTAATTAAGGCCCTCTCTCACTTCCTATCTCTCTTTTCTCCTCTTTTTTGAATGATGGGTTTTTTTGTGGGAACATGCTTGTGTCTCAAGGGGGTGGATCAATCTTAGAGTGGCAATGTTAAGTCATTGGAAGTGGTTGATTTTGGTTTGGACTAAGGATGGATCTTCTTTGGTCATTTTAAACATGCAATTCACAAGGGACTTCTTATAACCTTAACCTAGAAATCCATTCCACCTTCTTTGTCATCCATCATTGTTATTCATAATTCACCTTACTGCCAGTTTCCATGTTTTTGATCCCTTGATTTGTTTAGATGTACTTGAATTCTTAAGTAGATCCTTATGGGTGGGTTCTTAACCTTCCTTACCATTAGTCACCTATGGAGTCCATGGGCTCCTTAGTTGAAGTTATGCAAGGGCAAACTAGGCATGTGCCTGCTATGGGGAGGACCTACTTGCATATCTTTTGGTTGGAATGTAAAGTCACTTACCCCTAACATTGTTGCAATCATGCCTTACACACACCTCATTATGCATTCTGCTCTATGCTCCCGTATAATCTTATAACATTCATTCTCTACATTATTTTCTCCAATTTCTGAATTTTTTGAGCTCCAAGTCCCTCTTCTACTATGTTCATTCCAATTGTGGCTTCTTGGGCTTCCATTTAACTCTAGTTTCACTCAAAAACTTATTGTATTTTCGAAGTTTTGGAAAAGTCAAATAAAGTCAACAGTGGTCAATAGTTGCATCGACTAGGCCTAGTTGATGTAGCTAACCTCATTGACTAGGCCCCATCGATGCATAAGAAAAATAATATAAATACCGCCAGGCACTTTGCCATTTTTGTAATTTCTTTTATAACACAAGGGTAGTTTTTGCCATTTTTCAAAGCCCAAAACCTTTCCAAGTTCATAACCTTCTAACTATTTGCCCAAATCACTCTGTTCTTTGATCTTACAACTACCAAAGATAAGCTCTCAATTGTGGGATCCATAACTTTTTCATTTTTGATAGAAAATTTTTCATGATTTCTCTAACTTCCACACAGGTTTAACTAGGAACCCAACTATCAAACATCAAGATAGAAGAAGTTCAACCCTTCTAACAAGCTTTGAAAATAGCTACAAAAAATATTTAGTAAATAAATCATTAATTAATTAATAAAACATTCAATCTACCATGGTCCAACCATAGTCAAAGTATAACCAACTAACAAGAAAGGTATTCAATAATTTAAAGCTTTACATTATATCTACTAAGCCATGGATGTGTTGTGACCATAAATGGCATCAAAGGAAAAGCATTCGTAGGAAGTAGGACTGTTCCAACCAAGGGGAAAATGACCAAGAATGGGAAGGGGCCAAGAACAAGCCCAAGAAGAACTAGTGGCAAGCCATGCAATGGGACCTCTTCAAGAGGAGCTTGAAGTGGAATCTATTTGGCAGATTCCAAAAGTAAAAGTAGCCTTAGAATAATCACAACATGGAGAGGTATTGGGAATAGCTCCAAGGCTTAAAGTCACATTAACACAAGCCTGCCTCGACACCATCAAGCCTCGAAACATCCAATTCTTAGTTCTTCAAGAACTAAATTTCAAGCCATTTTGGAGCATGCTCCAGCAGAGGTTAAGACACAACTGCAAACCTCTCCCATGTGGCAAATTATCACTTCTAGTGGGAATGGTACATGGGAGAGACATACCTCTTCTAGAATAATATAATGTCAAGCTCTATCATTAACATCAAGGACATCAATGTGTCCTATTTGGTTGAAGTAATTGCACAAGCGCTTAGGTTACTTGACACATGAACACAATTGGGAAAGTTGTTGACATAGGCTAACCCTGAAGCTAAGAAGGAGCAGACCCATCGATGTTATGGGGTCGATTGCAAGGAGTTTAGCATGCTCACACTAACAGAATGCATCTATTTCAAAATTATGACCTATCACCTCAATCCAATGATAATGCCTAGTAAGGTGACCACTTTTTCTACCCCAGCATGCGCTACTCTAAACGAGAGATTTCCTATAAACCTTCCACAACTGATCTACTTAGAGATTGAGAATCATTTCAAGGAAAATGAACGTGGAAGAAAAATCCTACCCTTTCCATGCCTCATTAGGAAACTTTGCAAAAGGGCAAGAATCATCTGCTATGCCAATGATACAATCTGGCATGCTCTTGTGGCTTCATGGTTTGAAATTATGAAAGACAAGACACTTGCCACCACTAAAGAAGAGGAGCAATAGCTGCCCCATCCACCACCCACTCAAGAAATAACACTAGAGGCTCGCGTAGCTATTAACCGCTTATACAAAATCTAAGAGTAGCTCTTGCATGAATAGGAATAGCATGCATGAACAAGTGGTGGTGATCCATTTACATATCGAGTGACAATGAGTCACCTTAATGAGGTGGCTTGAACAATTAGTTAGATAAAGAGAGGTGGGTCAATATTCTCAATCTAGCAAATGCAGTTGCCCACAAGATCAAATCCTAGTGCCTGAGAGATGGCGGTGTCCTTATCAAAATACCATCTATTCCTAGAAATCTCTAGGAATGTCACTTCCTTTTCAATGCACTTGGAGAAGGGCGAGGAGGCAACTGTACTGGTGATGTAGTAGTAGGAGCATGAGATGCTTGCTGAAGTAGTCATTGACCAAGTAGTTCAAGTACTTAATACACCTGCGACATTTTTACCTGACGTAGCTACACTTCAAGATGTGTAGATGTTGGTAGGCATAGTCAGTGGGAGATTAAATGCAACTTACCACAAAGAATTGCTAGATTGACTAGTAGGGATTGGGTAACCAATTCTAGATATCTTTGATCTTCCAGATAACATCATTGCAACCCAATTGAAGCTACTAGAATCAAGTGGTAACTGCATCACTTTTTAGGGGTGGTCAAGCAAAAAACTCACACTTGGCCATGGAGATTGCTAAATTACGTGCCCACTTTGTTGACCCTATGCTCCTTAGCCCAACAATAACTTCAAGAATGATTCAGGAAGGTTGAGGAGGAAGTGATGATAGCCATCTTCAACCAGTCCATAACAAAAGCAAAGACATATTCAGTTCAGAAGAACCTGGTTTAGATGCGCCAGGATAATGAAGCACCGACCACAGAAAATTATCACCTACACAATGTTGATGCCTAAAAAGAACAAATGCAAGAATTCATTCATCAATACTAGGAGTAGCTTACCAGGGTAAACACTAAGTTAAGGAGATTGGTTGCAAAGAATTGAAATCTATCTATGGAAGGAGTCCAGGCCTTACGCCAAAAGTTTGCCATCGAGATTGTTGCTTGGAAAAATGAGGCTTTTAAGTTTAAAAGAGTAAAGAATCATTACAAAGACCAAGTCAACTTGCAAAAGGAGATCAATGAGAAACACATTTAATTAACTAAGGAAAAAGTTAACGAGACCCTCTAGCAACTCTAACATGGAAGAGAGGTGTGGCAACCCATCATTGATGGGATTGATGCCTACAACAAAGCGAAGATCCACCTAAAGGAGTTGCAGATAGAGGAAATGACAAAATACATGGAGTTGGCCAATCTTTGCTATGTAAACCTAACAATGTTGACTACTAGATGGTCGTGGTTAGAATTAGAAAAATAAGTGGCCAACTTCTACTTGCTATACGAGGCCAAGCTTAAGAACCACAAAGACACCAAGTAGAAGCTTAAGACAACAAACACTAAACTCAAAGTCCTCCGCACATGATTCACAGACCAAAGATCTATCACCAAGAACATGGCCAAGAGAATGAATGATTACCAAGAGCTAAAAGATTCAGTGAGAGCGTTCGACATCGAGCACAAATAATTTGCTGCCTAGTTTATCAATGTGAAGGAGATATTCCCCATGATGCCCTATCCATGGGATGCCCCCATTCTAGACCATATTAGAGATGTTTTGTGGACTGTGAATGATCCTCGAAGTAAGGAAGAGAAAATGAAAGCATTGTTAGATGCTTTCCATCTACCACCAGAAGTTGCAGCTACAACAAGATAACCACAGTTGCCTTGGCTGTTGCACATGCCTAAAGCCAATGAAGGTCCCTCAAAACCTCAAGAGCCACCACCTCCTAGGATTGTCCGATCCTCACCACCGTTTTCATGCCATCAGAGGATGTGTTGTCAAAATTTTTGTAGAGTCATGTAATGGTGTTCAATTTTGTGTCATGAACACCACAATTTTTGTAATTAGTTGATCTATACACTTAGGGACTTACTTTTTGTTAAGTCAATCTATTTTGTTTTGTTAAGAGTTAGTGAATAATCCCATACCTTCCTAATTTTGAAAAAAAAACTTGAGGGTGAGTTTTCATTCAGTCATGAGGGTATGATGAGTTGCAGTTGGTTGTGTTGACTAGGCTTCATCGACTTGGCCCCATTAATTGGGTCTTGTTAACTAGGCCTCATCGATGCAGGGTCTACTTTTGCCTATAAATACAAGTTCACTAGCCGCATTTATGGCATGTCTCATCATAGTAGTAGTAGAGCTCTTGCAGTTTTTCCATTTAAAAGTTAGAATATTTCCTGAGTGCTAGTAGCAAAAGTCATTAAGTGTACAAACCTTTATTCGAGCATTGTTGTACCTAAGCACAACAGTGTGTGTAGCAGTAAAGACAAGCTTTCTAATAAACCTTGCAGCATTTTGGATAGATTAAATATTTTATTTATGCATTCAATGTTTTCAATTAGTTATTCAATATTTTCTAGTAATTAAACTAATTAAGATAATTAGGTAAGATAGGATAGATAGATTAAATACATAAGTATGACCACTTCAAATGTAACATGTATTTGCTTGGTAATCCCAGTAGCATTAGTGCTTGGTGCACCTAGTAGCGTAGCACTTAGTACCGCAATAGTGGATACATGGGCTCCAGACGTGCACGAAAAGTGGGAACAGATGCTTATGTTAGGATTAGTTCAAGATTAGTTAATTAGTTAAGTTAGATTAGTCATTAGATTAGGGCAAGGTTCACTCCCTAGAAGACTAGTGTATTGGAAACTGTAAAGTCCACGAAATTAGACCAGATTGTGTGTGAATGCTTTATGATTTGTATGGTTGGACATAGGGGTACCTCACCACTTATCNGCTTTATGATTTGTATGGTTGGACATAGGGGTACCTCACCACTTATGACATAGCTCTCCTTCTTCTTTTACCACATGCTTGATTAGCTTTTGGATCTAATGGGTTTCTAATTCATATAATTGACCTTGAGCATACATCCCAAGGGTCTCTCTTGTTTGACTATGAAGCCCATCTATGATGTGGAAAAGTTGCTCTTCTTGAGAGAAACCACGGCTTGGACATTTATTCAGTAGAGAATAGTATCTATCTAGGGCCATATCCAAGGTTTCAAGTTCTTGTTTATATCCTTGGATTTGTTTCCTTAGGTTGGACACCCTCGCATAGGTTTAGTATTTCTCATTGAAGAGTTCTAGCATTGTGGACCACTAATGGATTGAATTTGGTTTCAACGATCTATACCACACTTCGGCTTTGTCTATTAGTGTCCTAGCAAAGAGCTTAACCTTCTACCATCCACTTTCAATGTTTTGTAAGATGTAAGCATCATGGAAGGCTTGCAAAAAACATTTAGAGATATTATTCATATTAAGCCTTTTGATGCGACTTTCCTAACAATGCCTGTGGGATATTTTAACTACCTCTGTGATCTACATCATCCTCTTAGTGGCCAACAAGGGTTTACCATCATCAAACATGTTGTGGTGAAAATTTCTATTTCTATTTGTCTGATTGTGATGAGTTTATCTATGCTCATTTTGATGTCTTTAATTTTGACCTTGGCTTTGATTTCTATTTTTATTTTGACCCCATATGATCAGTGACGAGGTATCCCTACGCTCAACCATACAAATATGAGCGTCCATGCACGATTCCGTCGAATTTCAAGGACTAAGTGCTTATGCGCCTTTTTGGAACAAGGATGGGTTGATCAATCGATGCCTTCCCAAGCTTACTTGTTGATGAGTCATGAATTTATTGGCTGTGATATCGCAGCCGTGATATTGCAGTAGCCACAATATCACAATGGTCGTGATATCATAGCCACGATATCACAGCCTGCTTCAACTTTTATAAATAAGAGGTGGCTTTTCTTGTTCTAGGACTTAGTTCTTAGTTCCTTACCCAAACTCTTACAGTTTTTTCCTTCTTAGAGTTAGAATTATTTCTCAGTGCATGCCCTTAGTGTGGTGATTGTAATTATACGGCATCCTTATTCACGTGTGACATACTTGGACATGCACATGACCAAAAATAAAGATCAAGATTACTTCATCATTATAGCATTCACTTAGTTTAACTAATTAATTGTTATTGTTATTTATTACTTTCATAGTTAATATCTCTCTACCCTAAACTCCTATTAAACGTGGAATGCGTACGACTTGATCACAAGCATTCAAGTGTGACTACTTAGCAACCCAGTAGCATACCTAGGATCTGCGCTTGGTAATCCCAATGGTAGTCGTGCACGAGGTCCAAGATGTGTATGGATGATTGAGGACTAGATACTCATCGCACTTAGGCTAGCTTAGATTCTCTCTCACCCTCTCTCTCCTAACTTAGTTAATATTATTTACCATCATACCCAGGAGTAGCATTAGCATAGAAACATATCATACACCTCACTCTGGACTAAACCATACGTGACAAAGCTAATACTAGTCCAAGTGGGAAGATAGTGAACTGCGACCTAAGGACAACTGTCTAGATACCACAACTAGTCCGTCTGCGCAGTTCAACCAGTNCTGTCTAGATACCACAACTAGTCCGTCTGCGCAGTTCAACCAGTTCATGCATGAAACACTCGTATTCATATGGTTGAGTGTAGGGGTACGTCGCCACTCATCATTGGTGCCGTTGCCAAGGACGGTGCTAGTTATCTAGATATATCATACAAGGTCCCTGTAGAGGAATTAACGATATATCTTTTAGAAAGAAATAATTATAAAAAGTTACATATAAATTCACACACAATTGTGCAATCATGCCACTCCTACAAGATTATAATAATGCCACATCTAGTGAGGAAGTTCATTGGAGAATCAACAAATTATATGACAATGAAGATTGGAGTACACAACCCGAGGTGGAGGTTTCTTATAAACATAAATGAAAGCAACATCATTCCAATGCACAAAAGCATAACTTACCTAATGAAGTTGAACCCCTACTGGCCACTACAAGCTTAATGCAAATACAAGAGGCTATTCAAATCTCTCGTAGGCATCATAAAGAGAGCCATCTACCCAGGCTCGATTTAAACAACTTTCCCAAGTTTTCAGGAGGCTATGACTTAGATCTGCAACAACATTTACAAGCCTTCTACAATTCCTACACATGGAACAACATTGATAACAGTTGGCAAAAACTCAAGCTCTTCCCTATGACACTTGTTGGTCAAGCAAAAGTATGGTATAGATCGTTAAAACCAAATTCAATACGACATTGGCCAACAACGGTAGACCACTTTAACGAAAGATATCAAACCTACACAAGAGTGTCGGCCTTGAGGAAACAAATCCAAGAGTGGAAACAAGCACAACATGAACCCTTGGACATGGCCTTAGAAAGATATTATGCACTATTAAACAATTGTACAAGCCATGATTTCTCCGAGGAAAGGTTAATGTACCATATCATGGATGGGCTTCATGATGCAACAAGAGAAACCCTAGGGATGTATGCCCAAGGTCAACTATACGAACTACAAACCCATCAAGTCCAAGAGATTATTAAGTGGGTAGCAAAAGAAGAAGGAGAAATGGCTAGATGGGAGAGTGTTGAAAAACATCAACAGGACCAAAGTCTCAACTTAACAAAGGACCATAACCACAAAAAGGAGAAATCAACTAATCTCAAGGTGGAAGAACTCTCTTTTCCAGTACAACAATTATGAGAGGAAGTCAAGGCAAAGATTAATAAGATGTTGGAATGGACGCATAAAAATTGTGGAGAACATATTGATATCATTGGAGATAGAGTTTTGACAACCCGAGAAGTAGGACAAAGTATCAGTAGATAATCGGAAAGAAGGGATAAGGAAAATAAGAGCTCAACTGCCAATCACATGTATGAATGCAACATTTTCTTGTACGATCACCCCAAGGGCCAATGCCCAATCATATTAAATTTATATGAGCATTGGGGAAGCATGTTACATCCTAATTTTGTATAGAGATACTGTGTTCGATCACAGTGGCAACAATCCCAGTCATGGGGGAAGCCACCCCTAAACTGGAGACACCCTTCATATCATTCGAATCCAAATGCTTATCTAGGTCAACATCCTGTTTCCCCAACTGGTTCAACATACTCTATCTCACCGCATTATCATTCTTTTCAATACCATCAACCCATGTCCTCAACACAACCACCACCTTATGTACCTCACGCTTCTCCTGGATTTCAACATTCTCATCCTTTCCCTCCTACATCCACCAACTGTTCCTAAAGTGTCTACACCATAGCAACAATCCACAAACGTCACTTGTGCTAATATTACTAACAGCAGTGAGAGACCTCCTCAACATCAAAGGCATCCCTTCTTTACACAAGACCCTAGGAAGGGACAACACAATTCCAAGGCCACTGCATCCTCCAACTTAGCACAAGTCCAACACTGTGGTGCAACTTTCTCTTCGACCCCAAAGCCTCATGTTATTTCATCAGGGCCACCAATTAACACTCCAACAACCATACAGCCCAATGAATACAGCCATGGAGGATGACATCATGATCCTTGCATATCATGTTATGATCCTAAGTATCATAATGGGTTAACTCTTTATCCAGGAACCACATCCCATAAATTGCCCCACTATGCTTACTATAATCAGGTTTGTGAACCCCAATGGGGTAAGTATGACTAGGTCCCAATGTTTCCAACATGCAAGGATCCTCACCTTTCATTTATTAATCCTTGCCATTCTCAACTGTTTAGTTATGGGGGATATCCCCCATTTTAATAACAAGCAAGATTAATAAATATTTTTCATCTTCTTCACTTTTACAACTTTTTATTTTCAGTTTTTCATTTTTCAATTTTCAATTTCTTGTTTTGTCTTTTTATGTTTTTATAAGTAATCTCTTCTACGAATAAAACACTCATATAGCTCATTGGTTGAGGTGTGTTCTATGTTATCAAGTTTCAAGTGATCAATTATGTGGACAGTCAGCCCATTACACCCACTCATCCATTCTACAAATAAGAGGTCTATTCAAGGGTACAGTGATATTCTTGACATTCTTAAAACTTAAAATTAATTTTGTGTTCATTGTACCTAGAATGAAGAAGGATGGACCAAGAGGGAATGATTCGAGTGTGACATCAAGGGGACTTGCGGATTCTCTTTCGTGACATCTATGAGAGTTATCACGAAACATGGTTGTACTAAGATCCTTGTAGATCTAAAGCAAAATGGAAGTAAGAGTAATCAAAAGGCACTCAAAAATCCAATGCTGTTCTAGGGGGTCCTTCTGGAAAGACATGCACCCATGCCTAAAGGTTGGCAGTTTCTCTAGATGCAGCATTCAAAAAAGAAAAAAAAAGAAGAAGAAAGAGAAAAGAAAACAAAAAGAAAAGTGACACAAAACAAAAATCACTCCTCCCTTGAACAAAATGCTAAGTGATCGTATGCCTTGTTGTTCTGGTACTCTCATAGTTACTCATCATGGGATGAAACAATGTGGTGTTACTAATTAGAGGAATGGACTTGGTCCTGATCTTGGAATGACAGGTTAATGACACATTAATCATGCTTTACATGCAAGATTCATTGTGCCCTGGGTCAGTTACCTCATGTCCCAATCTCTACAATCCCTTCTATACCCCATCTCACCTCGTTGTCCATGTAATTGTAGCTCGTGTCTCGTATAGCGTAGAATTCTTACCTCATCCCAGTGATATTTACATGTGTGTGTTTTGTGGAACTAGTGCAGACTACATTTAATCCTTCGAGTGCCCACAGACACTTTTTAAGTGTGATTATATAAGAGCATTAAAGATTGGAACCTGCTTTGGGGAGGACCAACTTGCGTAATTTTTGTAATTTGCACTCATGACCCATCTTCCACAAACCATTTATTATCCTTAGCATATTGCCAATGATTTTCTTTCCCTTATTACTATCCCTCTGATTCAACGTTCCTATGAACCATCACATAGCCTTTTTCTCTACCATCTGAGGTCCTTATTGATAAATTCCATACCATCATAATTTTCGTGCCTTCAGAACTAGTTGAATCACCCTGGAACCCTTTAACAATCATCCAAATGTCCTTAGTTTACATCATTTAATTTCAAAAAAAATATTAAAAATTTGGTACATTCTCTAAGTGCACTAACTTCAATGAAAATATATATATACGTGACCCCCCCCCCCCCCCCCACGCAACACTTACCATCATTTTCCACTATTCACACAGGGGAGTTTTTCGAATTTTTCTCTATAATTTGTGATTGTGAGACCCTTGCTTTTATACCTATATCTCACTCGTTGGTACTTCGATTTTCATTCCATCTGAACCTACTTGAACTTGGAGTGTTCAGCTTTGTCGTGGGGGAGGGGCACACGCTGAATAACGCATAAATTTTTTGTAATTTTTTGAAATTCATCATCGCCTGAAGGACATATTTAAGGGTAACTAGTTGTAAAATTAAGAATAGAATGTATTAAAAACAATTTCATCCCCTTAGCTATACCAGAAAATTAAATTTGGAAACCACCTAAGCAAAGAGGACTCAACATTATAATCTTTCGAGGACATGTTCTTCTAATAATTAACATCACACAGAAATAAAGTAAATCTATTAAGGTAAGCAATAAGGTATAACCTAACTTTGGTAACAACCTTACTAACGATTGGCCCCATGTGATTGTAGATGGCCCCGAAATGCGGACAACAAGAAGGTCTTGCTCAAGGTGTGATCAAAAGACCTAGGAGAGGTGAAGAACAAGTTCTTGTCGAACAACATGCAGAGCAGGAGGAACAATCATTTAGTATCCACAAAGAAGACTCTGCTACTATACAATCAAGGCAGGTGGAAGGAGAAGCTGTTGCAACGTCTGAACAAGGACGATATCTCACGTTGCCCCAGGATTGTATTCAAACCATCCATGAAAGGTCCATATTCACTGTAGTGATCATGGAAATAAACTTCGGACCTTTCACAGAATTTGCTCTAAAGGTCGTTAGGGATCACCTCAAAGGATCCTCATTATGGCCTACCCTCTCTGAAAGCGGTGCTTGGTACTTAGGGGAAATGTACCAATTTTGGCACAATAAAGAAGAAGGCACCATGGTTAACAATTGTGGTGTGACTGTTGATTTCTCTATTCAAGCCATTTTGGAAGTATTAAACCTTCCCAATACAGGGCCAAAGGTTGCTTAGAACCAGCTGGACACTTTCAAAACTGAGCAACTTAATAAACTGTTGACAGAGAATAAAAGGGTGGTAGAAGAAAAAGAGAAGGCTGACTGGGATGCCTCTATGGCACAAGCGCAAGCTTACACGCACGCCAAGGCACTCAAGGCCTTACAAGAGGAGAAACTCTAGGTCATACTTCAACGCCATCAAATACCAAGACCTGGAGTGCAAGAAAAGGGAAAGACACCCATGGAGAAGCCACTGCCACCAAGAACTACATGAGTTCCATCCAATTTTGTAATCATAGGATTTTCTTTTGTGTTGTGTCTCAATTTTTTTCTAACTCCACACTGCGGCATGAATCCATTCTAGTCAGTCAATAATCCCATACCTATCCACTGTGTAATCAATGGAGCATGTTCTCACTTTAACTCGAGGACGAGTTTTCATTTAGTCGTGGGGGTATGATGAGTCATGAATTTGCTGGCTGTGATAACATAGCCGTGATATCGTAGTAGCTATGATATCGTGTATGTGATATCATAGCCTACTTCAACTTTTATAAATAAGAGGCGGCTTTTCTTGTTCTAGGACTTAGTTCTTAGTTCCTTACCCAAACTCTTATAGTTTTTTCCTTCTTAGAGTTAGAATTATTTCTCAGTGCATGCCCTTAGTGTTGTGATTGTAATTATATGGCATCCTTATTCACGTGTGACATACTTAGACATGCACATGACCAAAAATAAAGATCGAGATTACTTCATCATTATAGCATTCACTTCGTTTAATTAATTAATTGTTATTGTTATTTATTGCTTTCATAGTTAATATCTCTCTACCCTAAACTCCTATTAAATGCGAAATGAGTACGACTTGATCACGAGCATTCAAGTGTGACTACTTAGCAACCCAGTAGCATACCTAGGATCTGCGCTTGGTAATCCCAGTGGTAGTCGTGCACGAGGTCCAAGATGTGTATGGATGATTGAGGACCAGATACTCATCGCACTTAGGCTAGCTTAGATTCTCTCTCACACTCTCTCTCCTAGCTTAGTTAATATTATTTACCATCATACCCAAGAGTAGCATTAGCATAGAAACATATCATACACTTCACTCTAGACTAAACCATACATGACAAAGCTAATACTAGTCCAAGTGGGAATACAGCGAACTGCGACCTAAGGATAACTGTCTAGANATCCCTTCCCACTTGCCGTACACATCCTGAACTAGTGCAACACTACTGGGATTACCAAACGCTAATTATTACTAGGTTACCAAGCATTACACACATGCTTGAAGTGATCATACTAAGTGTGCTTACTTAGGAGAGTTGTAGGATGAGAGAGAGCACATTAATTAACTAAGAAAAGAATTAAGTAATAGTAATTAACATTAATTAATCTATTCTAAATGCTGCAAGGTTTATCACAAAGTTCGTCTTTATTACCGTACACAAGGTGTGCTCAAGTACACAATGCTCGAATAAAGATCCGTTCACTTTATGACTCCTACTACAAGCACTCAGAAATAATTCTATCTCTAGAAAGGGAAAAAGGCAAGATTTTCGGTAAGGGACTAAGACTAACTATGCAAACCAAGTACGCCTACCTCTTATTTATAGGCAATGACGTAGGCCTCAATATTGCGTACGCGATATCACTTGGAAGGCTCCGATATCATGTACCTGATATTGCAAACACGATATCGCAACTCATCATACCCCCACGACTAAATGAAAACTCGTCCTCAAGTTCCTTACAAAATATTGGGAAGGTATGAGATTATTGACTGAATGAGAATTGACAACGATAGGGAATAACAAACTCAAAGTGCCTAGTGAACAAACCGACAAACATATTACAACATTGGTGTTCACACCCTTTGTGGTGAACACTATACATAGATAACATCCAGACCCTCATCTAACAACTTGAAGAGAGAGTAAAGAAAATGAGGTGCGTTGCTGCTGATGTCACGATTACACCTTCTGTTGTTTATCTATAGCCACACAACCAAACTTGTTCCCAACATAAACACTCCAGCTTCAATCCATCCCAAGTGCTTCCTCTTATCCCAGTCCATAGTTTGTGTAATTGCCATCTACACACACAACACAGTCATGAATGAGCAAGGATAAGTAAACCATAATGCATTTGATACCTTGCCTCGATATAAAGTGCAGTGGCTGGGTTGTGGTTATGGTAGAAACTAGGTTAAAGGTTTATCATTGATAACTACCCAAGGTATAGGGGTGATACAAGTAGTAGAATGGAAAAATTTGTGATAGGGCCCCCATGACTAAGAGCGAATCTCTAGTAGCAATAGGGTGGAAAAGTATAGGGAACAAGAAAAATGGGAAAAATCACAACGGCGATGCCAATAAAATGGATGTCATGGATGGGGATGAAATGAGAAATTGCTAATTGCAAGAATTGTTTAAGGAGAATAATTTAACAATTGCACCATAAAGGAATGTCAATGGTTCCTTCCCAAACTAGGCTCATGCCATTTATGCCCTGACAAACCCACAAACTAAAGAGTCCATAGGCTCTATGAATGACATATGGAAACAATGGTTAAAGATTGACCTGTGTCGTCTGAAATCGTCGACGTGAGGCTGGAATGAAATAGACACCAAGAGATCTACAGAAAACACAGTAAGACCCTGCCTTCATGTGAGGGCAAGCTGGAAATAAACGAAGGGAGAGTGCCTAGAATGGTCCGCATGTGAAGCAAACAAGGACTTCCCCTAACGNCTAGAATGGTCCGCATGTGAAGCAAACAAGGACTTCCCCTAACGTATGCAAATTGCGATGCGTTGGGTTATACGTAAACAACAATGCAAACTAAACATAAATGTACGTAAAATAGGTGTAAACTATTTAAATAAAGTGAAAATAGCGTAAAAAGTGCACAGAACGAAGATTGCAAACAATTGCCAGCAAAAATGAATTGTTTGTGTTGAAAAGAAAAGTACAAAAAAGTGCACCGGTCATAACACAGTTGCAGATTGGTCGCAAGCTGAACGTTTAGCCCCGATGTGAAATGTATATGGATGGTGGGGGATCGCAGGTTTCTGGATCTAGCATATAGCATGACCAAGATTGCAAATGCTCAGCCTGTCCAGATTTATGTGATGCCCCCTGTATGAGATTTGGGTTGTCGATGTTATAGATCTTAATGCCCAAAAATTTTTCCCAACCTCCATTTAGTGGAAAAATGGGGTATTTATAGGATTTATGAGCATGGGATTCATATCTGGAGGGAGATCCATGGCTGCGGGATGCAAAACATGCAGATCAAGTGACAGGTGTGTGCGTTGACCGGATGCATGATATGATACAATGTATAGCATACAACATGACCAAGACTTATGCTAGTGTGTGCAATCCATAGCGTAAGAGCTTGGCATGCTCAAAGAATAAAGAAAAAATTTACAAAATAATGCTCTGTTACAACAAATAATTTTATCTCTGGCCTTTTGAAACTATGGTCTGGCGTGTCCTGGCATCTTGGTGTTAGCATCCAGCGTGTGAGCATCCAGCGTATGAAACAAAAATATGAATTTGGGGTCCATGTTCGACCTCTGAAGCTTGTTCCAAGAGTGGATCTAGATGCCTGATGTCCAGAGGATACTGCATGTCAAATTTGAGCTCATTCAAAGGCTTTTTTGGCTCCATTTCGGTTGGTCACGCAGTGCAGCGTGACCAAAGTGTAATCCCAGCATGACCAAGTGTTCATGCTTTATTTTGAGCTGATTTTTTGACATTGATTCCATTTTTTTGATGCCTAACTGCTGCCTATTCTCTAGGGTGGTCTAGGTGTTGATTTTGACTCCATTTTGCATCTTTTTCAGGCCTGTTTAGTTTGGTCACGCTGTGATCATGCTGTGCAGCATGACCAAAGTGTGATCCCAACGTGACCAAGTTTAAATGGCACGTTTGAAGCCCAAATTGTAAATTTTTTAAGCCTATGGACATGTACGAGTGCTGCCTATCCTTGGGGGTTGCTCGGACATCGAAGATGATCCCTAAAAATGGTTGATTTA
This sequence comes from Gnetum montanum, assembly GCA_015680685.1. Classification (NCBI taxonomy): domain Eukaryota; kingdom Viridiplantae; phylum Streptophyta; class Gnetopsida; order Gnetales; family Gnetaceae; genus Gnetum; species Gnetum montanum. The sequence continues at coordinate 108,828 of MNCI01036774.1, read as the reverse complement.
CCCTATTTTTATTTGGTCACACTGCACAGCATGACCACAACGTGACCAACTAAAAATGCCATGTTTGAGGCTCAAATTTTGATTTTCTGGAGCCCGTGAACATGTACAATTGTTGCCTAGCTCCTAGGAGTTGAATTTATGTCAAAATTCTGCCTAGAGATGCCTAAATTGAGTTGTTCTTGTTTGGTCACACTATGCAGCGTGACCTCAGCATGACCAACTGAAAGTGGCTCAAAACATGTGATTTTGAGCTTGAATTTCAAGGCTCTGGATGCTGGGAGCTATAGGGGACTCCAATGATGCTCAAGGGGGGTCTACGTGCCCAAATTTAGCCTGTTTGGACACAATTTTGGGGCTCCAAAGTTTGGTCACGTTGGTCATATGCTGGGCAGCGTGACCAAAGTCTATGACCAAACTTGCACTTTTTTGGGCTTGAAACCCTTGATTCTTAATGCTGAGACTTGTTGTAGTCACCTGTGGGCCTAGGGGACCTTTCCTGTCTAGTTTTGAGTCATTTGAAGATGTTTTGGAGGCTCTCGAGTTTGGTCATGCTGTATTCACATTGGGCAGTGGCATGACTTAGCTTGAGTCCCATCTAAAAGTGCTAGGCCAAACTTTTGTGGTGTTTCATTAGTCCCTCTTTGTTGACATCTGGAGGAATTCACCCAAGAGGTATTGACAAAGAACTACACAACACCACGAGCAACTTGGCATCCAACACTGTCTGTCGGGCACCTGGTTGGATGTCATCGCACCACGTTCAAAAGTACATTGGATCAGGAAATGAAGTTTTCGAATGCATGGAAAGTAGGTTGTAACTGTGGGATTGGGGATTGATCAAGGGATTATTTTGTTTAACTGTGGGAGAGGGATACTATTGTGAACAAGTCATGTTAGTTCGTGTCGACAGCCAATATCTAGCAGACTTGGGACCAAGGCATGTGAGGTGCGTTCTTTGGCGAAACGGGACTCCTGCATCATGTTTAAGAGAATCCGTTGTTAACAGCCAAAGCCACACAATGAGGTGGTGCATCATGATTGTTTGAGACATGAGTGTTTTTCTTTCGAGACAACTGCCTTCCCACCTAGGGCTTGTATGAGAAGAGCCAATGGCCTTATGATGTACTTTGCTGTTTGATTTTTTTTTCTTTTTTTTTTGTTTTTTTGTTTTTTGTTTTTTTTTTTTTTTTGCTTTGTTTTGTTTCTCTTTTTCTTTTATTTTTTTTTTCTTTTTGGTCTTTTTTGAAAGAGCTTACCTTTAGTGCTATGCTCGTGCTCGTGCGCTTGCATGTGCATCATGCACTGTGTATTATGTTTTGCATTGCAACTGCTTAGGGAATCGTAGTGTGCAATAGTGTGGTTCATGTTTTGGGGTGAATGGGATGTATCCAGGAGGCATAACTGGGTAGGACAAAGAGGACGTGTTGTAGAATAAGGAATGCATTGTGAACTGGGAATGTACTCATGAGAAAATTGATTAACCTAGTTGCGTGGGTCGGGAACAATGTGGTACCTTGTCACCATGATGAAGTGCATCTGTGCGCGAACACCTCATACCATCATCCTACAAACACAATTCCAAGAGGACAAGAAAACCACAAGTGAGTTAGTCTAAAATACTTTAAATGTGAATACAGCCGATGGAATGGAGGCACCATGTTAAACTTCAAGCAAAAAAAATGAGCAGCATCAAAGTCATCAGAATCCATGTGGTGAATCATGCAACAGGCTATAGATGAAGACAAGTCGTTGATTGCAGCAACAGATCAATGTGCCAGTGATGGTCTTGCCAGTTTATAGTCTTAGCGAACTGTCATAACCCTTTGGACTTTGCCAGTTTAGCGTCGTAGCAGATGATGCAGTGCTAGTTTATGGTCGTAGCAGACTATGAAGAGGCAACCTAGTTTATAGTCTTAGCAGACTCTAATAGACAAGAATGTGGTAGTTTAATGTCATGCTGGACGGAGCTCTGTGGTGTTAGTTTATCGTCATAACACCAGGACGAATCTGTGGTATCATTTTACCGTCATGATGTCAGGACTTGTCTATGGTGCTAGTTTTAAGTCATAGCTCCCGGACGTTCTATGGTATCAATTTTAGGTCGTGATGCTAGGATCGAAAACATACCTTAAGCTTATCAAGCGTAGAATGGTTTTAGGTACATGTGATTTGTAGGGTTGGCGAATTCGTTTCTGTCCATGTCGGTGAGTTTGAATGCCCCATTGCCGTATGCCTTAGTGACCAAATAGGGCCCTTCTTAGTTGGCTGAGAATTTATCCGAGTGTTCACAGACCGTCTTGTGGACAAGGTCACCTTCTTTGATTTGACGCTTGTGTACATTGTGTTGATGTCGCTGTCATTGCTGTTTTTGGTACCACTTGATTTGATCCAGCATGCATGTACATTCCTCCTCCACTAAATCAAGAACAACCATGCACAATTCATTATTTTGACCTTCATCAAGGAGTCCAGAGAGGATGATCCGCGNTTCATTATTTTGACCTTCATCAAGGAGTCCAGAGAGGATGATCCGCAATGAGGGTACCTACAATTCCAAAGGTAAAACAGCTTCTAATCCATAAACAAGGCTATAGGGTGTTTTACCTGTTGACGTTCGATGCATCATTCGATATGCCCATAGCGCGTAAACTAGCTATTCATGCCATTTTATTTTGGTCTGATGAAGCATTTTCTTGAGCACCATGATAACAATTTTATTCGTGGACTCTTCTTGACCATTGCTTTGTGGGTAGTACGGTGATGAGAATGAGTGTTTGATTCCTAGGCTCCCATAGAAGTTTTTAGTTTCGGCACTGCTGAACTGTGGCCCGTTATTAGTGATTATGGTCATTGGAACACCAAAACAGGTTACAATGTTTTCGAGTATGAAATCGCACACTTGTTTGAATGTGGTCTTTCTAAGGGGGATAGCTTCTACCCATTTTTTGAAGTACTCAGTCGTAGTGATGATGAAGCTGTGTCCTGTCGAAGATGGGGGAGTTATCTGTCCAATGATGTCTAACCCCCATTTCTGGAAAGGCCATGTGATTTGTGTTGTATGAAACTCATTCGGTGGCACATGTATCAAATTACCATGTTTTTGACAGATGTTGCACGTTTTGACATTGGAGAAACAATCGTACTCCATGTGTGGCCAATAATAGCCTAAATGTCTGATTTTCGTTGCCATTGCCTTAGGTGCTATGTGCCCTCCGCAAAGTCCTTCATGAACTTGCTCCACGATCATGTGACCGTCGATGCTACTAACGCACACTAAAAAAATGCCTTCATAAGATCTACGACATAATGTGTCTCCTATTAACGCATATTGTCTAAAACATTTTCGCACCGCGTCTTTTTGAGCATTCGTTAGATGTTGTGGCAGTTCACCATGTAGAAGGTACTCTTTTATGTCATCATACCATTCTACTGCATGTGTAGCACTAACAGATGCCATAGGTATGTCAATGGGAGTGTCAGTTACGGGTTTGGCACAATTCGTTATGCAACTGGGCAACGCATGAAACATGTCGGGCATCATGTTTAAGGCTAGCGTTGCAAGTGCATCCGCAATGGTATTTTCATTTCTGGGAACATGTTGTATATCTATTTTTGTTAACTGCTTTAGCAAGTGTTTAGTTAAGTCACAATATGATTGTAGATGTGAAGCTTTGCATGCAAAAACCTTCGTGACTTGCTTGATTACTAGCTGTGAGTCGCCTCGAACTACGAGTCATGTGATTCCTAAAGCTAGTGCTACCATAAGACCTTTAAGAAGACCTTCGTACTCTACCACATTATTGGTACAAGGGAATTTTAATTGATAGGCTGAGGATCGAATCTCTCTGGAGGGATACATTATGATGACTGCAGCACTTCCTCCTTGGGAGGTTGGTGCTCCATCAAAGTATAAGATTGCATCGTAGTTGTCGGGCACGATGTCTATGGTGTTCACGTCCTCATCGGGGAACTTAGGTTTAATCGTTGCTTGGTCTTGCATTGGTGAGGTGGTCATTTGATTAACTATTGTTTGACCCTTGGTGGAAGATTGAGCTATGTAGCGCAGGTCAAACTCAGCAATCATCGCCTTCCATCTAGCTATCTTGCTTGACTCATAAATGTTATTGGTGATAGCTCTGAGCACATTGTCTTTACAAATAATGTTGACTTGGTTACGGAAGAGATAATGTTACCACTTCCTTAAGGAAAAGATAAGGGCTAGACATGACCTCTCCACGTTGTTGTATCTCTGTTCATGGGCTACAAAGGCATGGCTTAGGTAGTAGACAGGGATTTCGGTTCCATCTTCTCGCTTCTGACAAAGCATAGACGCGATGGATGAATCCGACGTCGCAAGGTAAATGTAGAAGGGCTTGTTGTTTTGGGGGGATAAACCATTGGTAGTTGATCTAGTACCTTTTTGATGTTTTCAAAGGCTCCCTAGCACTATTGAGTCCATTGAAAATGGACGTTTTTGTGCAACAAATGCTGCATGGGTCCCAACTTATCTGTCAATTTTTCAATGAAGCGCCTAATGAATTGTAATCTACCTTGTAGACCACGTAGTTCGGTGAGGTTGTTAGGTGGTTTCAAATTTGTTATTTCCTTAACCTTATTGGGATCTACTCATATCCCTGTTTCAGATACTATGAATCTGAGCATTTTTCCTGTTTTGACTCCAAAGACACATTTCTTTGGGTTAAGTCTAAGCTCATACTTGAGACAACGTTTAAGTACCAAGTTTAGATCGTTGACGTGTTGCTCAGTTGTTTTTGACTTGACCACGATGTCGTCTACATAATCATTGAGCGAATTAACCATATAATCACTGAAGATGTATGTCATCGCTTGCTGATATGTAGCACCGGCATTTCTTAGACCGAATGCAATCATTATATAGCAGAATATGCTCCATGGTGTCATGAAGGTTGTCCTGAGTTGATGTTTTGGGTTGATCCTAATCTGGTTGTATCCTGAGAACCCATCCATAAAGGAAAACAATGCATGCCCAGCAGTTGAATCAATAAGTTAATCGATACCAGGTAGGGGGAAGTCATCTTTTATGGTTGCAGTGTTGAGATCACGGAAGTCAATACATAGGCAAATGCTCTCGTTCTTCTTTGGGACTACAACCATGTTGGACACCTAATCAACGTAGTCAACAGCTCGAATGAAACTGGCTTGGTAAAGTTTCATGATTTCATTATGAACTACCAGCGCCACCTCAGGTCTAACCTTTCGTGCTTTTTGTCTCACTGGTCTGATTTTTGAATCAAGGATGATGTTATGCTAGACTATTCAAGGGTCTAGTCCTGGCATATCGGTATAGGACCAAGCGAATGCTTTCATGTTGTCTTTCAGCACTTGAGCTATGTCACTGGCCAGTTGTGGATTTAATAGAGTGCTTAATTTAATATTTTAACTTCGCCACCAGACATAGTAATGGGGACTTCGGTGAGGGGATCTTCGGTGATGTTATCGGCCTCTAGGTCCAGAGTTTTTTCCATTCCCTTAAAGCAGTCTAATGTCTCTTGGGTTGATGCCACAAGATTATCATATGCTAGTGAGTTTAGATCAACAGACTCGAGATTGATTTCTCCTTCAATGACTCCATGCGGTCCATTAATAGACAATGGTGAAAATAGGTGCTTGCTATCCATGTGTTTGCTCCTACCAATGAATAGGGAGCAATGTGAGTGAAGGTTTAGTTGCCATTCATATGTAATAAATTTTACGTCTGAATGTAAAATTGCAATGAGTAGTTTATTGTCAAATGCGGACGCATTGCTGTTTAAGGCCTTACCGAGCCAGGTGTGGCAGTTTAAGGCCTTGCCGGGCCATTTACTAGCCATGTTCCAAGTAGTGTTATGACTTTTGTTTGTGATTGTTGGATTTTTTTTCTATGGATATATATATATATATTAAAATGTATAGGCTACTTTGCAAAACTCAGTAAATATGTATGAGAGAAATGAAGAGAAGTAGCTACAAGAATAAAGTGAAAATGAATAAGAGAAGAAAGGGAAGGGCACCAAATAATAGCAAAGTGGGGTAAAATGGCCCCAAATGTAACGCGAGTGTGAGTAACTTGGACATACCATGAGTTAGAGGCCCAGTGCATAGCATGAGCTATTGAATAGTGACGCAACGTTAGCAATAAGAAATGTAGGAAGCATGAGGTAGAGGGATTGGCAGCGTGACTAGCTAGGTGTAAAGTGCAGCATGAGCAACAAGGCAGGGCGTGGAGCGTGAGCCGCAGGAAGTGTTGGTAGGGCATGAGTTACCACGGTACAGAGTAGCATGAGCATGAGTAATGACGATGAAGGGGAAGGCAGAAACAAGCCAACACAAGGGGAAGAAGCAAGCTAGCTTATCATTTGCAGAGGAGAGCGAACAATTGCTTCAACGTCTTCCCCAACCCAAAATTTCATCATGGACAGGGACTCTACGCAGGTACATTTTTGTTCCATGGCATTCTATTATAGAGCAAGCACAGCATGAGCCATTAGGGCTGTTGTTTTTGCTAGGTTTCGAAATGAAAATCTTTACTAGATTCTGGGTTTTGTATTGTGGTTTTCTCGTGTGCATTTCGGGCATCAGGGATGTTGCTGGGGTTTTACGTTTTGTCATTTTTTGTGGTTGTTGTGTGCTCAGCTAAGTGAGAGGATTAGACCTAGGGCTTGCTCATCGTGGTAACCCAAGGCACACCACGACGTGAGCAAATTAGGGCATGTCTCAGCGTGAGGGAAGGGGGAATGCCTAGCGTGACTAATAAGGGTGCACCTCAGCATGAGTTGTGTGAGGCACATATGGGCCTTGGTGTGCATTACAGGGGCATGGGTGTGGTGTCTAGAGCACATCCCTGCAATCTTATTTCTGCATGACGATCAGTCGGTGTGAGTAGCCCAGGCCATGCCCAACGTGAGCAACCCAAGATATGGGCATGGGTATAGGTTTGAGAGGGTGTGAATGCCCAAGGAAAAGCAATTTCTACCATACCTGGTCATCGACGTTCCAGAAAAGGCTTATCTTTGTCTGGGCGTAAACACCCCAGAAAAACTAATTTTTGTCGATTTACTATTATTATTGTTATTTTGCCTATGCGCGAATATCCCAGGGAAACCGTGATTTCTGGCGAATTTTTGCCTGGGCGTGAGCGCTCAGGGAAACTATGATTTTTGTGGTTTGAGTAGCGTGAGCTACTCTCCGGTGTGAGTGGCCCTGAAACAATCATGTTTTGGTGTATTTTTGGTGCATTTTGGTGGGTCTGTGGTTTTGATTCTAGATTTGGGGCTACTATTTTATTTTTATTCTTGTTACTGGTTTTGAACTAGCGTGAGCAAAGTGGGGAATGCCCATAGGCAGCGTGAGTTGCAAGGATTGCCACGTTTTGGGTATATATATATATATTTTTAGTTGCATTCCAGTTGGGAGAACCAGGGTTTTGAATCGTTGTTTGTTGTGACATAAATCGTAGGGTTGTATCTCTAGCGTTAGTTACAGGGCTGTTTATTTCCAACGTTATTTCCTTTTATGCATTAGTTGTAGGGCTATACCTCTAGCGTTAGTTGGAGGGCTATTTATTTCCAGCGTTAGTTGCTAGCTGCCTATTTTCAGCATTAGTTGTTGGCTGTCTAAACCAGGACGTGAATGATTGTTTCCTATTGCAATGTAGGCTCATATATTGCTAATTTGCAGTGCGATTACTCAATGTTTTCCCTCTTTTTCATCGTGGGTTACTGTATTTAATTATTAGCATAAGTGAATTGATTGTGGACAAGGGCAATGTGAGTAAATGTCCTTGCTACTGTGTAAAAAAAATCGTGAGCGTTAACCAGAAACCTTTTGCTTGGCAGTGTGAGTAAATGTTTTTGAGCCGTGAGCAGTTTGTTGTTGCGGCATGAGCAGTTTATTGTTGCGGCGTGAGTAGTCCTCACGTGCCTGTGTCAGCTGTCGAGGTTAAAGAATTTTTTCGAGATAATGTGAACTTTATGACACCTCTTACTCAACGCTTTTACTTACTGGTGTGATGTGACTATGAGAACTAAATGACTTACATAGTTTTTGTGAATGTTGTTTTTAAGTGTTAGTATTGTTTAATAATCTCCAATCTTCCCCACTAAGCGTTAGATACACCAAACGGATACCGGTATTTCTTGTCTCATGGGGTGATCTTACATGTGCGTTGAATGTTATTTACTTGTTAGGTTCATTTACTTATTTGTTTAGTTTGTGTGTTTAGTTTATATGTTTTACGTTTTAAGCTACTTATTAAAGGTTCTGGCTTTGTGCAGGGGGCTTAAGCCCTTTCTTTTGGTGGTGGAACTCATGGGTGTGTTGTCATGGTTTGGCCCTTTGGAGCCCAACACACCTCATCATGACATGAAGATCAGGGCACAGGGTTTATGGTTTCATCCAGGCTCTAGTGAATTTCTATTGTTTATCCTACAGGGCTTTAGCATGGTCATCTGGTCTCATGTAAGTGAACAGTTAGCTCGTAGTGTTGTTGAGACCATACTGCCTGGCTCATCCCATGACATATTGGCCTTCATCGTTGATGTGGACAAGGGATTATTTAAAGTTGATGGCAATGCTACCGAAGGTCCTCGATCTACCCATCCTCTGACTCATGTTTGGGAGTTACCATCTTGTAACCACTACAACAGTAGTAACACCCTTTTCCTAGCTTTCCGTGTACATACATTATTCTAGAATCCACCTAGAACAGTGTACAGGGTAGAAAGGTAAGCACTTTTTTTTATTTATCTTTATTTTGTTTACTTCGGTGTTATACCATTGTTTATGTTTGATTATCTTTTTCATGGCAAGCTCGATTTTGATGAGCACGGAATGTGCAGGAATGATGATGGACTTGACTTAACGCGTACAGCCTTAGAGGCTTTCATGGTAGGCCCCACTCTTCGTGGTGCCGTGTTGGCTCAAACCAAGGGTGCTATTGTCCATTATCATAAGAAATTTTCTAGGGCCTTTGAACATTGTGAGGCTCGTGGGTGGCTACATTAAGATTGGTCTCACAATGGACCCACTTTCTCTCAAGCAGTTGATTCAATGCCGAGTGTGCCTGACCCATTTACTAGTCGTAAGTGATTGTGTTCTATGCTTTGTTTTTATCTTTGCTATCCCATTGTTTATCATGATATTGATCTCTTGTGTAACATGCTTTCATAGCCGATATTACTCTTGGTGGGGTCACCATCGTGTCTGGGCGTACTAAGGGTACTCTTTTCATGAAGTATGGGGAGACGGAGGATTCACAATGGTGGTTACATAGAAAGGCACCTCAACATGTCATCACTTGCCTTACCGATGTTGTTCTGATGGATCTGTTCAGTGCCTTGACTCCTATCGTTCCTGCGACTGAGATGGTTACCATCGTTGACTCTTTCAATGATGATGTTACCTATTTTAGCACGCAGGTTCGGGGGGTTAAGGTTGCATTCCATCTGATTGCCGAATTCTTTTCAGATCTCTTTGGGGTACCAGCAGATGGTGTCAAAGTGGTATTGGACAAGGCGAATAGGGAAGGTCGCATGATTAAGGAACTTGAGAAATGGCTGGGCATGCCATGGGATTCCAAGGACTTCCCTATGCAGGTAGACACTAAAGTGACGGAAGTGAATTTGTTGTACCCATTGTTTAGAGCACATGCATTTCTGAAGTCTCTTTCTCAAGTGAGAACTCTTGGGGTAGAGCCTGCACGTATCATGCGCTCAACCCTAGAGATTGGTATACATTATAACTAGGCACAGTTTATGGTTTTGGGCTTCCATGGGGAGATTATTAGATTACGCTAACGTGAATGCACAATCCCACTTCACTTTTGCATTTTTCGCGAGCTATCTCCATAGGTTTGTCGAGTTCTTAGTGGTCTATGAAGATGATCATTATGTGTTAAGGGATCGCTCACAGTTGTCTCGCCCCAGGATCTATCATTTATTTGACACCACCAAATCCCAAGATCCACCCAAAGGTATCGACGAATCAGTCTCCTTTACCACAGGAGGTGTAGCTAGTTGTTCCCACCACTCGTGTGATAACATGGGATTGGAACCACCCATGTTGCACACAGCTGTTAGGAGAGCCAAGCACTTGATCCAGGAGACCGTCAAGAAAGCCAAAGATAAGGTGAAAAGAGTTGAGCATTCTAGAGATTCTGTTACGGAGACGAGGCTGCCGAGGGCAAAGAAGATTCGATTCACCTTACCAAGAGTGGGTAAGTATTATCTTTATTTATTTATTTATTTATTTATTTATTATATTTTTTTTGTTTTAAATGTTTTCATTACTTTTTGAATTCATTTGTTTACTTAAATACGCATACCTATTATGTCAGGCTCACTTCAGATTTGTTGATGTTAGTAGAGGGTACCCCTGAGAGGGGACGGGAAGAATTAACCCCAATGGGTGAACCCGAAGCGGTTACCATTGGGTGTGATGAAGACGAGGAAACAAGGGAAGAAGGAGTTAAGATGATTCTCGTTTTACGAGAAGAGGATGAAACAGATGCCATGGAAGTGACGCTTGCTGAGGCCTTGGATGCCCTTAGGCATTCAAGTGAGGAGAAAGGTGTTTTTGATGGTTTCTTTGATGGGTCTCTACACCTTGGTGATCTGCCTGAGCTGACCAGTGAAAGACCGCCTAGTACGTTTTGTCAGTTGATCCATATTTTGTACTTCTTAGCTTTGTACATGATTTTGATTATCATGATTCTTTCTAATGTCAGACATGGATGCTAAAGCACATAAAGCACATGTATCTCAAGTCGATGGGTCAGAGTTAGAGGCCCGAGTTAAGGTACCGTCTCGTATAGATTCAACATCAACCGATCCATTGAGGCCGTGGCATGAGATGCCAAATAAGGTAGACTTTGTTACTGGCATTGTCAACGATGTTGTTGCTCGTCTGCAACAGGCTCATCTTGAATTAGTTGTGTACTTTATACTAAGCACATGGGTTCATTGTATTTATGCACCTGTCGAAGTTTTCTTGTTGGCTCATATATATAATGTTTGTACTTGTAGGTGCGAAGCTTCAATGGAGTCCTTCCGAGGCTACCCATATTGATGGTCTTCTGAAATTGCCCAAAGATGTTGAGCAGATTCCGAGAAGTATTTATGATGCAGTTTCAAGTTGTGTTGTTCCAAATGCTAAGTGTCTCTAGAATTTCAGGTGCTCAATTGAGCAATTATGGCTTGAAATTCAATCATTGAAACGAAATTTGGCAAAAGTAACAGAGGAAAGGAATGATTTGCAGGCCCATTATGATTTTGCCTCTGCTAGATTGGCCGGCGATAGTACGTGGGGGACATCCGAGATCACCTATGCGTGTTATTAGGCAAGCTTGAATAGCAAAGTGCAGGTGATTTGGGATCTGGCCGAACAGCGAGCCCAGATGGACTTATTGAGTAAGAAGTGCCATGACTGGAAATCCTTTGCATCCAAGGTATATAAATGGGGCCAGGATCAAAAAGACCACAAGCACCAATACAAAAAGTGGTTAAAGGAGGAATCAGTTGAACGTTGCCGGTTGGAGATGTTCGTGGAGGGGTTGGGCTTGTGCTCTTCCTATGAGAAGTTTGTTGAGTGTACAGAGGTGGAAGGGTCTCCCGAAAGGTCCATTACCACTACCTTTGGTGAAGCTTCAACAAGCATGTTTTCTCTTGAGTGTCCTTCCTGGTCTACAATGGATAAGTGCAAAATTTTGGCCAACATCGATGTCGGGCTTGAGAAAGATTGGGCGTGTGTGCCCGAAGAGGAGATTTTACGGCACCTGGAAGCTAACCTCAGGCCTTTTCCACCTATGAGTGTTTTAGTCGAATATCATTTTATTGCCTTTAGTCATCGTCATTTTCCTTAGTGTTTTTTTTTTTTTGCTCTTTTGATCTGTTTATGTGTGCTTACTTATTTTATGATTTTGTTGTCTTTTATGATAGGGACGTGGTGATGATGAGGCTAGCCCCAATGGGACGGGTGTTGATGACGCAAAGGACTTTGGGGACCAGCCTCCTCCTAATGCTAGTGCCTGATTTGGCTTGTTAGTCTTGTCATTTTGTTTTTGGTTTTTCAGATTGTTGTCTTGTTTCTTTTTTTTTGGAATGTGTGAAGACAGATGTAACATGATGATGGTGTAATATGTTATAACTTTCGTATTGCATAAATGTTGTTTTCTTTTTTCTTTTTTCTAGTTTATTTGCAAACGTAAGTGTAAACTGGAGCCATGTCTGGTAAAATAAAATAAATGAAAATTGTAACTTGAGAAATGTTAACTATAGTAACGTAGCGACATTTCGGTGAACTGACAATGTATTGTGCTCTAGTTTAAGGCCATTTCGGGCCATGGGTATCAGTTTAAAATCATGGTGGACTATCGTATTGTTTTTTTGTAAAAGCAGTGGAGGAGACTACAGCTGTTTCAGTGAATTCAGAAAGACCGGTCATTTCTGACCGTGGCTAGTTTAACGTCATTACGAACGTATGGTAGTTTAACGTCATTTTGAACGTATGGTAAATGATATTAATGGTTGAGTAGCTTCTTTACTTTTCGAAGCTTGAGATTAGGAGTAGGGCATGTCGGTGTGATTGTATATTCAGCGTCTCCTTCGCTAGTTATGTCAAATGGTAATTCTGACCATGAGACGTCTGGGTGAATGGCCCCTATGTTAGCATGTTCTGATGTTTCGCCGTTTTGTAATGTTTCCATGGCTTGTGGTGGATCACGGTTTTGAGGTTCATTATCACTTTGAGTTTCATCTGGTGTATTGTCTTGTTTAGACTCATCGGTGGTGTCATCTTGTTTAAAGTTAGGGGTATTGTTGTCTTGTTTAGATTCATTGAATTCAACCTCTGAGCCTTGGTTTGTGCCTATGTGTGAAGAGATGTTGGATGCAGCCGCGTCACCATGTATAATGATTTCACCACCTTTGTAAGGTAGGTGAATCTCTTGGTGGATGGGTAAGGATACCGCTTTTAATTGGGCTAACCAAGGTCATCCCAAAATCAAGTTAAATCCTAGCATCTCATCTACGACAACAAACTCAACTGACGTGGGGATCCCCTGCTATGAAGTCCAAAGTGAGTATTCCTTTTACTATGACGCGTGATCCACTAAATGATTTCAGGAATGTCGTGGATGTTGGTTTTATTTTTTTTTGTGAGCCCTAATTGTTCAATGACGGGGAATGGTACCACATTTGTGGCTGCCCCATCATCAACATGCACCCTATGTATTTTAAACTAGTTAACTTGTATGGTCATGAACATAGGTGTGGTGGTGACTTCTCCTGTTTTTTCATCCTTTTTAATGTTATCTACATGGAAGTCCAATGATGTGGACCTTGATCTTTGATGTGGAGACATTACTGCATGAATAGACAGTTCAGTTGCAGGTAAGTCTTCATTGACAGGGATCAATGTTAACATACGTACTAGGGCTTCGCGGTGTACTTGAGAGGTCATTATCAAGTCATACAGGCTTAGCAAAATGTTCTTTTGTTTGAGGGCCTGTGTAACCTGGGTTAGGGCACTAGCCAAGTCTCTGCTATTTGGTATGTTCTTGTTGGTTGAGACTTGGTCCATTGGACCCAATAGTTGTATTTCTTGAGGGAGGGTTGTTACGTGGTCAACTATAACCATTGGGTTTGGCTCCTCAAGCATTCCTAATTCTTCAGCTTGGTTACTTGTGCTTGGCCTATGAGTTGTCGGAGCCATGGGTATAGCATTTAATGGAGTGGGTTTTGGGGGTCCCAACTCATGACCTTGATGTTCCCTTTCCAAACGTTCTCTGGTCAACCTATCTACGAGGCGTTCTCGTGGAGGTCGCGGGGGAGCTATTGGTGGTTGAGCATCAAGGTGTTTAGGCACCCGGATTACGAATGGAGAGGGACAAGTTGGCATTTGAGCTATCGAAGTTTGAACATTTGGTTGCTTAGGCATCCTGATGGCAAATGGACTTGGTCCAGTTTGGGATTGTACGTCTGCGATTGCAACAATAGGCAGCACCTGAATCACAAAGGGAGCAGGTTTGGTTTGTGGGGGTATGTCTGTTGTTGCCATCGTGGGAGGTACCCGGATGACGAATGGTTTTCGAGGTGTGGAAGGTGTATGTGTTGGAAAACGGGGTTGGGGAGATGGTGTTGGCCCTGTAGGAACACGAATCACAAAGGGTTTTCTAGGTATTTCCTGTTCGTTGCTGACATGGATTCTGTTGATCACGTAAGGAGCCTCCTTAGTGTTAAGGGGATCCTTATACACACCCATAGATTGATTTTGTAGTTTCACAGGGTTAGCTTCATTGAAGGTTATTTCACCCCTATCAATCATACGTTGTATGTCTTGTTTTAGGGTGAAACAATAGTCGGTTCCATGCCCGTTTCGTTGATGGTGCTCACAAAATTTATCTAGCCTAAAGCCTCTCGAAACTGGAGGCTCATTCGGTGTTACCAAGCTTGGGTTTCTGACCAACTCATAGTATCGATCATGTCTCTGGGCTGCCGCGGGAGACAACTACTTATGTTTGATGGCCCCAGCCTTTAAAATTTGATCCAATAGTTGCGAAGGCTTCATGGGAAATGGTGTATATTGAGCAAGTTCTTTTTTCTCAAATGTACTAGTGTGACCCATGTTAGCAGTTTAAGTGAAGTATGGTTCGGGTGTGGGTGCATGAGCAGTTCTCTCATAGTTAATGGGAACAGTAGGTTGTTCCACTTTCTATCGCACGTTGTTGGGTTGAGTCGTGTGTGCTACTGCTGTCATTGTTGCTTTAGCCTTGTCTTTGTCTTTCTTCATGTGTTGATTTTTAAAGGCTGAATAAGTGGGGTCATGACTATTTTGGGCTACCTCCTCTATGTTCTTTATCTGTACAAAAGCTTAACTCAAGGTGCGAGCGTTTAGATAGTAGAGCCTTGACTTAATGAAGTCATTGATAGCTCCTTTAAGAATCGTGAGTAGGTATGTTTCCGGGATTGGCTCGTGAAGTTCATTAAGTGCAGCACTCCATCTCTGAATGAATTTTTGCATAGGTTCTACTGGTGCTTGCTTTATCTGGATCAAACTGTCTAAGGTCGCTTTGGGCTTCAGGTTGTACTTAAACCTGGTAACAAACTGGTGTAACAGATCCTCCAGAGAGGATATAGAGTTACGGGGCAAGGCATTGTACCAGTCCAGGGCTCTTCCAATTAAAGACATGGCGAATACACGTAGGATTGTGTGGGGCCAAGCTTGAAGCAACAGACATTCTAATCTAAATGTTACTAGGTGGGCGTTGGGGTCTCCTTCCCCGTTATATTTTGTCAATTGAGGTAATGAAACTCCCTTGGGTAAAGTTAAAGGTGGCACTGACGAACTGATCGAATCATCTTGGTAGAAGTCCAATACTTTAAGCTCTTCAATGTTAGCGGTTTTAAGGCGCTTTACCTCATTAGTGAGCTCTTGCATCATCTTTTTGGCTTCGGCCCATTCTTGGGCACTTGGTGGAGTAGTAGGTTGGTTAATTTGAGTACTATACAAGTTAGACTGTTGTACGGTTGGTGGGAATGATGATTGTTGAGTCGTTGATGGTTGTACTTAAGGGACATTCATGGATGGAATTGTAGCTGGTGGTATGCTGTAATGAGCGGGTTGATATTGTTGCATGCCAGTCGTGGTCCATTATCCAGTTACAATTTGTGAGGGAATGCCCTGAACTTGTTGAATCGAAGTGGTGAAGGGTGTCCCTTGGATTTGCACTCGTGGTATATACTGAGTAGATGTAGAAGTGGGTATCACGGATGGCATCCCAATTACTTGGGGTGGGAAGGTCGCTCCTACATTAGTTTGAGAGGGGGGTTGTTGGGGTTGTACTTGTAGGAGAGGGGATAACGTGGTGACCGGAGCAATAACGGAGATGGATGCATTGAATTGAGTATTGGTCATGGGGAGAGTGGGAATAAGAGTGGGTGCTTCCTATTGAAGTACATGTGCTTGAGTGATTTTAAATGTGTGAAGGGACATGGTCTCTCCCATGAAAGGGTGAAATAATGGGTTCGCGTAAGTATGCGAACTGAGAGTATGGTACGAATCCCCATGTTTAGATTGAGCCACGAAATTATCTTCCTTATCTCCGTTTTGAGGCTCTACGATGGGTTGGCATGAGGTTTGGTTCCTTGCCATGAGGAGTTGGGATAGGAGTTCATGGTAGGATTTAGTGAGGGGGATGACATCATAAGCAATGGGAGTGAAGTCATGACCTCCTTTGTGAATTAGCTCATAGTGTCTTTTTGCTTCTAGTTCGGTTTGGTCAACAGCCAGGTTAGCCTAGATTTTAACACAAATAAAGTTATATTGTTTGGGCATTAGGATGGTGAACGTGGGATCAATACCTTGCAGTCTCAGTGACCAGCGAGGTGCCCCTTGAGGGTTCATCTCACCAAGGGCAACTATGGACTCGGCGGCGGTGACGGGATTCATGATGTTGGCACCGAAGTTGGAGATAGGCAAGGCAGCGGTGTTCGTCTGTGCAGGGTTCATTATGAGTGATTGTGAAGATAGCGTATGGAAGGAATTAGAGCATAAGAGAGAGAAAATGTGTGCTAAGTTTCAACAGCGTATGGTTAACAGTGTGTGAAATATGCAGCGTATGGCAAGAAACTATGAGCAGCATATGAAATATGCAGCGTATGATAAGAAACTATGAGCAGCGTATGAAATATGCAGCGTATGAAATGATATGAGCAGGGTATGACAATACAACGTTTCAGCATGTATCCTAAACAAGCTAGAGCGTGTCCACCCTAAACTGATGCAACGGGTAACTCTGAAAAGGGAAAATAATGTGTGAACGCTGAAGTAATGTGTGTCGCCTGGAAATTGAAATGCTAAAATGCAAGTGAGTTTAAAATGTAGCGTCTGACCTATGGGACAGCATCTGGGCGCTAAGTGTAGCATCTGGGAGGGAAAACCGAGTTGCTAGACGTTGTTAACGGTGTCTGAGAAGGGAGAAAATGATGAGAGATGCTATGAACAACGTCTAAAGCTAGAACGGAGTGCAGGACGTTGCGGGCAACGTCAGGATTTCAGAATAGAGTGCAGGACGCTATGGTTTAAACAGCAACGTGTTTGGAAAGTCGGAAATAGGATCTAGAACTCAGAGAACAGGGTTTAATGGACGCTGGGAACAGGGCATCGTGGGAATGCTGGCAATAAGGCAGCATGTGGACTCTGGATCTAGGATGCTGAGAAGCGGATGCAAACAAAAAATAGGCCCTCCTTCTAGCGCCAATTTACTGTGTCGTTTGAAATTGTCAGCGTCAGGCTAGAATGAAACAAACGCCGAGAGATCTATGGAAAACACAGTAAGACCTCGCCTTCGTACGAGAGCAAGCTGGAAATAAACGAAGGCAGAGTGCCTAGAATGGTCTGCATGCAGATCAAACAAGGACTTCCCCTAACATACGCAAATTGCGATGCGTTGGGTTATACGTAAACAACAATGCAAACTAAACATAAATGTACGTAAAATAAGTGTAAATTGGTTGAATAAAGTGAAAACAGCGTAGAATGTGCACAAAACGAAGATTGCAAACAATTGCGGGCAAAAATAAACTGTTTGTGTTGAAAAGAAAAGTACAAAAAAGTGCATCAGTCAGAACGCAGTTGCGGATTGGTCACAAGGAGAACGTTTAGCCCCGATGTGAAATGTATATGGATGGTGGGGGATTGCAAGTTTCTGGATCTAGCGTATAGCGTGACCAAGATTGCATATGCTCAGCCTATCTAAATTTATGTGATGCCCCCTGTATGAGATTTGGGTTGTTGATGTTATAGATCTTGATGCCCGAAAATTTTCCCCAACCTCCATTTAGTGGAAAAACAGGGTATTTATAGGATTTATGAGTGTGGGATTCGGATCTGGAGGGAGATCCATGGCTGCAGGGTGCGAAACATGCGAATCAGGTGACAGGTGTGTGCGTTGACCGGATGCGTGATATGATACAATGTACAGCGTATAGCATGACCAAGTCTTATGTTGGCATGTGCAATCCACAGCGTAAGAGCTTGGCATGCTCAAAGAATAAAGAAAAAATTTACAAAATAATGCTCTGTTACAACAAAGAATTTTTTCTCTGGCCTTTTGAAACTATGGTTTGGCGTGTACTAGTGTCTTGGTGTTAACGTCCAGCATCTAGCGTGTGAGCATCTAGCGTATGAAACAAAAATGATGAATTTGGGGCCCATTTTCGACCTTTAAAGCTTGTTCCAAGAGTGGATATGGATGCCTGAGGTCCAGAGGATGCTGCATGTCAACTTCGAGCTCATTTGGAGGCTATTTTGGCTCTGTTTTGGTTGGTCACGCTGTGCAGCATGACCAAAGTGTGATCCCAGTGTGACCAAGTGTTCATGCTCTGTTTTGAGCTAATTTTTGGATGTTGATCCCCTTTTTTTGATGCCTAACTGCTCCCTATTCTCCAGGGTTTTCTAAGTGTTGATTTTGACTCTATTTTGCTTCTTTTTTAGGCCTTTTTAATTTGGTCATGCTATGGTCACGCTGTGCAACATGACCAAAGTGTGATCCTAGCGTGACCAAGTTTAAATGGCATGTTTGAAGCCCAAATTGTAAATTTTTGAAGCCTATGGACATGTACGAGTGCTGCTTGTCCCTGGGGGTTGCTCAGACATCAAAGATGATGGTTGAAAATGGTTGATTTGGCCTGTTTTTATTTGGTCACGTTGAGGTCATGCTACACGGCGCGAACATAGTGTGACCTCAGCGTGACCAACTGAAAATGCCATGTTTGAAGCTCAAATTTTGATGTCTGGAACCTGTGAACATGTACAATTGTTGCCTAGCTCCTGGGAGTTGAATTTATGTCAAAATTCTGCCTGGAGATGCCTGAATTGAGCTATTCTTGTTTGGTCACACTATGGTCACGCTGTGATTTTGAGCTCGAATTTTAAGGTTTTGGATGCTGGGAGCTGCAGGGGACTCCGGTGATGCTGAAGGGGGGTCTGCATGCCCAGATTCGGCCTGTTTGGACACAATTTTGGGGCTCCAAAATTTGGTCACGCTAGTCATACGCTGGGCAGCATGACTAAAGTGTGTGACCAAACTTGCACTTTTTTTTGGACTTGAAACCCTTGACTGTAGTCGCCTATGGGCCTGGGGTGGACCTTGCCTATCCAGGTGTGAGTCATTTGAAGTTGTTTTTAAGGCTCTCAAGTTTGGTCATGTTGTATTCACCTTGGGCAGCGACATGACTTAGCTTGAGTCCCGTCTAAAAGTGCTAGGCCAAAATTTTGTGGTGTTTCATGACCCACAAGAATTTACCAAAGAATAACAATGTGTCAACCGGGAGATAGACTAATCATAAAATCGGAAATGAGGTGGAAATGGGAAGAAAGATGGAGAGTAGAAAATGGAATGGAATCCCAAGAGCAAGGTTGTGTAAAGTCCCTTGTATATTTTATGGTTAAGCTGACTGAGTAGAACTCATTTCAAATCCAGACTCAAACCAACCATAGTCAGTGACCTTGTATCAATACACTTGACCAATCCATCCCCTTGAAGCAACAAGAATGTTTCCCCAAAGAGTCACCACCATTCCAAGAAGAGTGAGATGGAGAAGCAGGAAGCGATAAAGGGCCTTAGTTAAAGGGAATCTTTAGGCATGGGTAACATGTCTTTCCAGTGTCATAACCAATGCTTGTAGCCCAGATTTCTTTATTATGTCTAGGGGGTATGCTTTGAATTCTCATCATTTTTTTTACGTGAGAACCACACCATGCAAAGACTTATTTGATTTATTTGACTTCCTAATCTTTGGTCATCAATGAAATGGCAAAGAACCCATGAAAAGCATCCAAGTACCCAAGAGAATAGCTAGCACACGTGCATCAAATCCCCTTGAAGTCACACCCTTTTCAACCATTGCATCCTTCCTCGGTTTGAAGAATACAAAGCCACCAATTCCTTAATAAGTTTATTTAAAAAAAGAGATAGTACAGTTCCAAGACCAAGGGAGATCATAGAGTTGAACAGAGGAATAGATGGTGTAGACTCATTGCCTATTTTATCAAAAGAACCATATCATACTATCAACATTAAAAATCAAAGGTAAAAACCCAACATTAACAATCAACATCATTATAGTACAATCCACCATCATGAGCACTTATTGTATGACAAATGAAAGTAAATCAAACAAAGAAATAGGAAAAAATGTGAACAATGATGTAAAAAATAAATAAATAAAATTGAAAACAAATGTGTAAAAAAATACAAAAAAAAAAAGAGCTAAGGGCTTATAATGGTTAGCATTGGTGGCCATCTCTCCCACGACTGAGTTGGAAGGAGGAGATTCAAAATAACAAGCAGGGTTGTCCACCAACAGAGGTAGTATTGGTATTGGCTATTCTAAACTCATGGAAAGGTTTGGTTTGTTGGATGTTGACCAACAATTTCTTATTTAGGCTCTCAAGTTTCTAAATCATCATGGCCCCTAAAGAAAAAGTTACATAAATAATATAAGGTCCTTCCCACAATGTTTGAAATTTAGTGCTTTGTGGCACGTGTGTGGGATTCCAGTACAAAACCTTATCTCCTGGTTGATATTTAACTTTCCTAATTTTCAGGTTATGACATTGTTTATTGAAAGCCTTGTGCAATTTATTAGATGACAAGGTGGCTAATCGGTTCTCATCTAGCAAGTTAAGGATCATTAATCGTTCTTTTTGTGCTAGATCAAGGTCAAGGTTGAGATCACATGCCATAGATAGTGTACAGACTTTTGCTTGAATGGAAAGCGTTAGAAGTTTCCCATACACTAACTCATAGGGAGAGTCGCCTATAGGGAGTTTCCATGTAGAGCAGTATGCCTAAAGAGCATTATTCAGTTTGGTGCTCCAATCTCTTCTATACTTGCTAATAGTTCTTGTCAATATTTTTGTAATCTCCCTATTGGTGACCTCAGCTTGACCGTTTGCTTGAGGGTGGTATGGAGTAGTTAGTTTGTGTTCAACCCCTAAGCATTGCATCAGCTTCTGAAAAGTTGCACCTGCAAAATATGCGGCATTGTCTGAAATAAGTGCACAAGGCATGACAAACCTATTTATTATTTGTTGTTGAATAAATTGTGTACTTGTAAATGATGTACAATACTTAACAGTGGCTGCTTCTACCCATTTTGTAAAGTAGTCAACAGCAACAACGATGTAAGTTTTCCCATTCAACATTGGTGTAATGGGCCCCATAAAATCAATTCCCCATATGTCGAAGGGTTCTAAAGGTTGAATCCATTGTTGCGGACCCTCCATTCTAGTAGTCATTCCCCCATCACGTTGACAGCGCTCACAAGATTGGACGAAATGATGGGCATCCCGAAACAATCTAGGTCAATAATATCTTGCAAGTAGGATTTTAATGATTGTTCGTCTCTTGGCATAATGACCCCCACAAAGACCCTGATGAGCATCTTGGAGAACTCGTAGTTGATTTATATCAAGAATGCACCATCAAACCAAGTCATCGGGACATGCTTTATAAAGTTGTCCATTGATCTTCATATAATACTTGGCTTAGTGAAAGAACTGTTGTTTCTTTTTAGCGTCTAACTCTTGTGGTGTTTGTTGTGTAAGGAGATAGGTGAAAATACTACTATACCAGTTTGTTTCCATGGTCAATTGATTAGTTACTACACCTACAAAGAGGAGTTCATCCAACAAGTGATTAGAAATTGGATACTCATCCTCTTTGTTGTCCCATCGCAATCGAGATAAATGATCAACAACTACGTTCTCGGTGCCTTTTCGATCAATCGTTGTAAGATCAAACTCTTGTAAGATTATGAGCCAT
The DNA here is from genome assembly GCA_015680685.1 of Gnetum montanum. Classification (NCBI taxonomy): domain Eukaryota; kingdom Viridiplantae; phylum Streptophyta; class Gnetopsida; order Gnetales; family Gnetaceae; genus Gnetum; species Gnetum montanum. The sequence continues at coordinate 86,984 of MNCI01036774.1, read as the reverse complement.
CATATGATGCAAGGGCTCACCATTGGTTTATTCATTAAAACCTTATTACACTATAATCTGTGTGCACAAATACCTTATAGCCCAAGACATTGTGCCTAAATTTTTCTAGTGCAAACACTATAGCCATTAATTCTTTCTCTATTGTGGTGTAGTTAAATTGTGCAACAACAATACTCCTACTTGCATAGTGGCTGTAATAAGGACATTTTTGGTCATTTAACTATGTAAGTACGACTCTTAAAGCATCGTTGGACACGTCAATCATTATGTGAAATGGTCTAGACCAGTTAGGAGCTTGTAGAATGGGTGTTTCTAGGAGCTTCTATTTTAAAGTTTGAAAAGCTAGTTCGCATTCCCTGGTCCATTCGAAAAGTACATCCTTTTTCGTTAATTTAACCAATGGTTTTGCAACCTTTGAAAAGTTCTCAATAAACCTTCTGTAGTAGCTAGTGTGTCCAAGGAATGACCAGATATCTTTTATAGTTTCAGGTTGCCGAGTGATTCCTTGGATAAGTTTGATCTTTTCGAGGTCTACCTCTATCCCTGATGAGTGGCGAGGTACCCCTACACTCAACCATACGAATACGAGCATGTACGCGTGATCCGATCGAACTCCGCAAACTAAATGCCTTAATGCCACAAGAAACACTTGGGGTTAATCGTTCATTGTCTTCCCAGGCTTGCTTGTATGTGTCACAATGTATGGTTAAGCAAGTCTGAGGTATATGAATTTTTTTGGTATTTTTCAGTTTATCTCCTAAGCTATGAGGGAAAGGGTTGAGAAACTAACTAACTCTAACTAATGTCCTAAGTCTAAATTAACTAGCGTCAGCATCCGTTCCCACTTACCGGACACACCCTGAACTATGCAACTGTGGCTACCAAACGCTAATCGTTACTGGGATCACCACACGTAACGCAAGTGCTCGAAGTGGTCGTACTGAGGCACCTATTTAGCCTAAGTGTGATAAGCAGCCGATTCCTTGGCTAGCCGTACACACCCGTGGATGCTCGTAGCCAAGTCGTACTTATCACACGTTCTAGCCTAGCGATGAGTAGCCGATTCCTTAACTAGCCGTACACATTGGACTACTACTGGGATTACCAAGCGCAGATCCTGGAATATGCTACTGGGTTACCAAGTAGTCACAATGCTCGTAATCAAGTCATACTCACGCGTTGCAACGAGCAGCCGACTCCTTGATTAGCCGTACACATCCGTAGATGCTTGTAATCAAGTCGTACTCGTGCGCACTAGGAAAGCAATAAATAACAACGAAATAAAACCATGTACTGCAAGGTTTATCCAATCAAGTTCATCTTATTATCGTACACAACTTGTGTTCAGGTTACAAAGTTGCTCGAGTAAAGAGCCGTTCACTCTAGGACTCCTACTGCAGGCACATGGGAAATTAATCTAACTCTGGAGTGTTCAAACTGCCAGAGCTTCGCTACTTCTAGCCAGGATTGGGAAATGAAGGGAGTGCCACCTCTTATTTATAGATATGGCGGCGGACCGCGATATCGCGTATGCGATATCGCAGGGGATGCGATATCGCAGCGGCCGCAATATCGCGGCGCTATGCATGTCGCATCTCATCATACCCCCATGACTGAATGAAAACTCGTCCTCGAGTTCCTTACAATAATATCGGGAAGGTATGGGATTATTAAGGGGAATGGAACTAATGGTATGGCATGTGAACGGGTCTTTATTAAAAGACTTGACAAGAACTGGTGTTCATGACAACAAGGGTGAACACCTTATTACAATGACATCAGGCCACATTTGGC
>MNCI01036774.1:28229-79458 GCA_015680685.1 Gnetum montanum | reverse complement strand
AGTCACAATGCTCGTAATCAAGTCGTACTCACGCGTTGCAACGAGCAGCTGATTCCTTGATTAGCCGTACACATCTGTAGATGCTCGTATTCAAGTCGTACTCGTGTGCACATAACAACGAAATAAAACCATGTACTGCAAGGTTTATCCAATCAAGTTCGTCTTTATTGCCATACACAACTTGTGTTCAGGTTACAAAGTTGCTCAAATAAAGAGCCGTTCACTCTAGGACTCCTACTATGGGCACATGGGAAATTAATCTAACTCTGGAGTGTTCAAACTGCCAGAGATTTGCTACTTCTAGCCTGGATTAGGAAATGAAGGGAGTGCCACCTCTTATTTATAGATATGGCGGCGGACCGCGATATCGCGGCGCTATGCATGTCGCGTCTCATCAATCCCTATTTGCAAAATCTTATGCCCTAATACGACGCCTTCTTGGACCATTAAATGACTTTTTTGCCAGTTAATCCTTAAATTGGTTTCCACATGTTGAATCCAAAATTTTGTTCAATTTTAATAAGTATTTTTGTCAAATTTATGCATTTTAATTAATTTCATTTTATATTTCATATCGTTAATTGTTTATCTAATAATTATTTTATTTGTTTATGTAAGTGGTAAATATTAGTTTATTATTATTTTATGATTAGTTAATTGGTGTGGTCTAGTTTATTTTAATTTTAGTTTAACTAGTACAATGTATTATTATATATACCTCATATAAATTATATTATATTATATTTTACATAAACTATATTATAAAATACTATTATATACAGTGATAGGAAATACGGTTGTTGCTACCAAATGTGAACTTGTCACCGTTGTTGTCATCGTCGAATAACAATGCCAACAATGATGTTTCTGTAAATTTTGCTGGTTGTGAACTGTCTAAATTATCTTCTTCATTTTTGCAATGTCTCTCCCATTGTTTTTGGCAAATTCATGATAATAAGAATGCTATATTTGGCACCTGCACCAAAAATAATGGTTTGGTATTAAATTTTTCCACATCCATTATTATTAAAATATTTATTTTTAAACATCAGTGAAAGTAATGGCATGGTGGAGATTGATGAGGATAAGAATTTTGCAGATTTATTTTTTTATTGGATGAATGCATGGAGCATCACATATGCCTCTTTAGAATCCATATTAATTTAAAATATTAAAAAGCTAAGATTAGCAAGAGTACCAGTTTTAACAAATTGGTATTGGGTTTTGCAATACCTAAATATTATTGTAATATTTATTTTTAAACCTGGGGAGAGTATAAAAAAGGATTTATCAGGCACCAAAAAATTTAATTTTCTTTGGATGGAAAAAAGGGGATTATGCATATACACCAAAAGAAAATTCATTTCTGTTGAGAAAACAAGAAGAAGAAGTTGATACCACTAAACTCCATATCACATTGAAATGAATTATTTTGAAGATTTGTTGAGCCTTGTGGCAATTCTTATAATTTACAATCAAATTGCTACATCATGGAGACAGCAAAACAAGATTGCAATTTAGGCAAGCCTCCTTTGTAATCTTCAAATTATTATTTATAATTCGAATTTGATTTCATTATAAATCTTTATTCTTGAACTTATGATTAGAAGTTAGGATAAAGGTTTATAATTTTACGACAAACATAAGTATGGAATTTAATTGGATTCAATTCTAATTGTTTATTGTCTCGATGATGTCTTTAACTTTTTAACCATTCCTCCACAAGATATGACTCATGGGTTAGTCATAGACGAGATGATAATTTCTGCAATGAAATAAAAAGGGAAAATAAATTTTAAAGGTATCTAGCACCAAACGTTGTCTGGCTCTTCAATTTGGTGCCGTTGCCGAAAAGGTCGGCAAAGTTAATCATCATCAAGGGTTCAATAAGCTTTAATTTTTATTTTATTTTATTGTATTTTATTTATCGGTTCATACATTTTATTTCAGCATTTTATTTTTTTTTATTTTTTTTCAAAAATGGTTTCTTTGACTTGTTTTCCTTGCTTTTTCCATGTAAAAATCTAAAAACATACCCAAAATAGCTTAAACAATCAATACCAATTAGAAAACACATGAAAATAGTGGGGAAGAATTTCATTAAAATATAATTTTGACATATACTTTGGCCTAGATCTTGGAAAAACGGCAATATCCCAAAATTTGGAAAAAAAAAGTATAAAAACAATCAACCTTATTTAAAAAAAATCAAATCTACTAAAGAAAAAAGAACAAAATGACCATAGCTCTACATGGAAGTGCACCAAGCTAAAAAGGGGGAAAACTTTCTATTTTTTTTTAATGCGGAGATTGGTGGAAAATAGCTTCACTTTTAAATTTTGGGTTATGGGCCCCACTCTACACCTTCTCTCTTGCTTAAAAATTACATCAACGCTAGGTCTTAATCTATTAAGCAACGTGAGCTTCGATTCTAAGCAGAGATCTTGAATCTGCAAACGAAGGCAGAGCAAGGAATGGAGATTGGATTGGATCGGATCAGGGCACCCTAGCAAATCTCGGGCAGATCTCGCTGCCTGTGAGATCGGATCAGATCAAGGCACCTTTGCAAATCTCAGGCGGATCTTGCTGCCTGTTCTGTTTTGTGATCGTGGAAGAGAAGGCTCTCTGACTTGTTTTAGATTAGCTCCTTCAGTTGCCATGTCGCCAAATGGTGGCTCCACTTCTTCTGAGCCATTCTACAAGCTTCCTGATGATTTGTTTGAATCTATCACCCACGACATTTCTAGTAGGTATGTCTTTGTGCAAATTTTAGGCTACCTACCCTGCTCTTCTAGCTTTTTGCATCATGCCAACTCTGTTTGGAAAGATCGTGGTTTGATAGCTTCACATGTTCGATATTTATCTAATTCTTTTCTACTTGTTGAGTTTATTAGCTCAGAGATGGTCTCTGAAGCTCTTAGCATTAGTGTCTTTCACCATCATCATGCTTTATTGATTATTCGCAAGTGGACTCCTTCTCTCAACCCAACTTCTCCTAAATTTCGGAAAGTCCCTTGTTTTGTAGAGTTACTGAATCTCCCCTTGATTTTTGAAAGAGTTGAAAGGGATATTGTGTCTCGCCTTAGATTAATCAAACACACTGAATCCTTAGGTACACCTTGTGACCTTCGCAGGACTCGATATATGATTGAAGTGGACTTAGACTCTTTTAAACGAGAACTTATTTTGCGTACAGGTGGTATTAACTATATGCAAAAGGTGGTCTATTACAACCTTCCCAACTCTTGTCACTACTGCTACCAAGAGGGTCATATGTTTGTCTCATGCCCCTTTATGTTACGAAAGAAGGCAGCGCAAGCACGATCACAACAATCCTCCCCTACTGATCCTAAGGTTTCCTCTATTAGCAACAAGGCTCCTCCCACACCTAGGTCTCAAAGTAAGGTTACCAAAAAGCCACCTCCTCATGCTTCTTCATTAGCTAAGGGAAAATACCCATACGTTTTTACGGCTTCTAATAACCCTCATATTGATGATGACGGATTTCAAACAGTTCCCCTCAGTAGGAAACGTCGAGGTATGCCTTTTACCAATGACGTTACACTTCAGTCCAACCAATCCACTCAAACTCTCTTACTCACCCACAATCCCTTTACTGCCATTGATCACAACCAGGAAATGATTTCTTTAGACATTGTTAACTCTGCAACTAGGGCGGGGGCCTCCTCCCCCTTCTCTGGATGTTAGTCTATTCTTGGAATGTTCGGGGGCTCTCCAATCACCTCCGAACACGGGTGGTTGGTGCTTTTATTCGCTCTCGACCTTTGCTTCCTGACTTCCTTCTCCTGCAAGAGGTTAAAATTTCTACTCTGGATGCAATTATTGCAGGCAATAGCATCCTACCTGACTCTATTGTCTTTTCCACAAATCATATTACTGGTCAAGGTGGTGCAGCCCTTATTATCAATAAATCCTGGTCTAACAAAATTCTCTCTCATGGTAGTCACACCTCTTTTGTTTGGGCTACTCTTCAAGGCGCTTCTGGTCCTTTCGGCATTTGTAATATTTATGCTCCCACTACTCCTACCACTAGGGCCAGTGTTTGGCAGTCTCTCCTTCACAGTCTGCCTAACATTCCTTGGCTCTTTGGAGGTGATTTTAATATGATCGAACATCCTTATGATAAAGTTGGTGGAGCCTCTTCTCAACTTACCAGCCTCGAGCTTTCTAGTTGGAGTGATGTTAATGAGCACTTTTGTCTCTCTGATGCTGCCAACTCTAACGTGAATCATGAAGGTTGGTTTACTTGGTCCAACCTTAGGATTGGTGCTGATTGCATTTGTGAGCGACTTGATCGATTTTATTTCTCTAGTTATTCCTCATGGTTTTGTGATGGTCATGTTAAGGTCCACCTTGATGCTACCCTCTCAGACCACTTTCCAATTTCTCTCACTTTGACCTTTGGTTCTAAATCTTTAGCTCAACATCGCTAACTTTTCAGCATGAATGCCTCTTTATTTCTTACTCCTTCTGGTAAAGGTCTTTTGACATCTCTTTGGAATGCAGAGAGAAAGCCATCAGGCAATTTAGGTTGGATTGACTGGTGGTTGCGTGCCACTTCTCGTATTCGCAACTTTGCTCATTGGTTGGGCAAGCAATATGCTAAGAAACGTAGGTTTATTGAGGCGAATGTTAGTTTTGAATTGCAACAACTTAACTCTGCACTTCAACATGACCCTTTTAATGTTGCTCTTCAACAACGGCTAACTTATGTTCACTCAGTTAAACAAAAATGGGATATGTACTCTGCTAGAAGTGCTCTCATCAAGAGTCGTCTCAACTGGTTAAAAATTGAGGGAGAACCCTGTAAAGAGTTCTTCAAATTTTTAAAGTATAGAACGTTTGGAAGTGAATGGCCAACTTACCTCCGATCCTCATGTTATAAATGGTTTTCTTGAACAACATTTTTAATGCCTCTTTGTCTCCAATGGGTTTGATCAGGATGAGTTTGCTACTAACTCAAATCACCTACCTAGTATTGTCCATAGCAGTCACAATCATCTTCTCGCTCAAGATATCTCTCTTTCTAAAACCAAGGCTGCTGTGTTTAGCCTGGCCAATGATAAAGCCCCTGGTTTTGATGGCATCCCCATTGAGTTTTTTAAGTATCATTGGGATATTGTGGGTTCAGACCTCTCTTATGTTTTTGCAGAAGCCATAAATCCATAGTCTCTCGGTCCTGAGTTAAATAAAGATGTCATCCATCTTATTCCTAAAACAGGTGATCCTTCATTGATTGGTAATTGGTGTCCTATCACTCTCCTTAACTCTATTTACAAGATTTTGGCTAAATGTCTTGCTAATAGACTGAAGCTAATTATCCCTCAGATCATTACCCCAATGCAAACAGGCTTTGTTAAGGGTAGGTTTATTCTTGATAATGTTGTTGCGACTTGGGAAGGTATGCAATGGGCCGAGGACTCCAATCAAAACATTGCTTTTCTTAAGCTTGATTATGCTAAAGCGTATGACAAAATTGAGTGGAAATTTGTTATTGCTTGCCTTCATAAATATGGTTTTCACATTAATTTTATTAAAATGGTGGAGACTCTTTTTGCCGACGCCAATGCCCTTGTGGCTACTAATGCTGGCTTAACTAATTGCTTCAAGCTTGAGCGCTCTGTTAGGCAAGGTTGTTCTCTTGCTCCTTACCTCTTCATTCTTGCTACGGACTTTTTGTGTCATGCTATTCATAAGGATAAGGAACAAAATTTGCTTCAAGGTATTTTCATTGATCATAATTTTCCTTCCTTATTGAATATGCATTTTGCTGATGACTCATTCTTTATGATAAAAAATGATGCTCTTATTGCTGATCGTCTTTTTTATCGCATTGGTCAATATTGTAGACTCTCTGGCTCTCAGATTAATTAGTTCAAATCTTCTATCTTTTGCAACAAAGAGGTTCAAGCTTGGGCGTTGTCTAAGTCTTGGCAATTTTTAAGAAAGGATCAAGTTTTTAAGCTTCTTGGCATTCCCTTTTCTTTTGGTGGATCATCCAAGACATTATGGGATGTCACTGTGAAGAAACTTGAACAAAAGTTTATTAAGTGGAAGGAAAAGAAGCTATCTATGGCTAGTAAATTCATTGTCTGCAAGCATATTCTCCAACCTACCCATGTGTATTACTCTTCTTGTTGGGCTCCTAGCATCTCTGCTTATCGTCGCATTGATCAACTAGTCAAACACTTTCTTTGGAACAGCAGCCATACTAAGAAAGGATTTTGTCGAGTTGCTTGGAACGTTTGTACTTCTCATAAAGAGGACGACGGTTTGGGCCTCATTAATTGCTACAAACAGGACATTGTGTTATGTGCCAAATGGATGGCCAAATGCTTATCTGGCTCTGAACCTTGGAAGCTTCTTTTCCTTAAACACATACAGCTTGGGAAGCCTAAAGGTAATAATTATTGGAATAATACTCATTTCCTTAACAAGATTCTTTTTCCCACTGGTATTACCATTTCTGGTTCTGTTGTCATCAAACACATTTGGAAGGCATGGTGTTATATCAGTCAGTTTTGGAACTTTAACACTATCACTATTTCTTCCTCTACACTTGATAAGCTTTCTCCTTGGTGGATTCCCATTCACAATGAACCTTGGGCCATTAAGCCTCCTCGTCTATGTAGCACTTGGGATAAGCTTGGCATCTCCTCCCTCTCCTCTCTTCGCATTCATAATCGTTGGATTACCTGGATTGAATGTCACCTTATTTACGGTATTAATGCTACTCAAAAGTCTACCTTTTGTATGATTTTGGATAGCTTGAACCAAAGTGTTGTTATTCAAGACTCCCTTGGTGGTTTTTTAGATCTTTCTTGGATTTCTGGTCATCAAGTTTTTCCCTATCATTCTAAGATTGTTTACTCTCGTATTAATTCCACTACTAATATTTGGCCTAGATTCAACCATCTTTGGCAAGTTAATCTTAATGTGCAGGTTTGGAAGCAACGTATTCAGACTATTTGCACTACTCCTACTTCTTCAAAGATTCAACATTTTCTGTGGTATCTGATTCACCAAGGTCTTCCTGTGGGTGTTCGACGCTCTCATCTGGGGGTCCCTGACCCGCGATGTCCTATTTGTCACAGGGAAGATGCTTTAAATCACTGTTTTTTTTTCTTTTCCCCTTGCTCATAGCTCTTGGATTTGGTGTGGCAGGTTTTTACAGGGTTTTCGACCAAGCTTGGATGAGGTTCTTTTTGGTGACACTCCGCATCTTCAAGGCTCTTTGATTTATATCTGGTGTCGCCTTCGTCCCCTTATTCTCCATGCTATCTGGAAATTTCGTTGTAATGTGGTTTTTCAACGTGATTCTCCTACTAATATTCTCTCCTTGTCTATTCAAGGAGACATTGTTCAACAGCTAATGCTGCAGTTGAGCTCTTGAACTTTTTCTCTCCCGTTTTTCCTAATTTCTTGTAGTTTCTCCTCTTTTGAGGTGAGCTTTTCCCCTTTGGCTGTTAGTGTCTCCTTCTTTGAGACCTCTTCATCTTTTTTAACCCTCTCTTTTATCCCCTTTGTACTATTTTATTTTTTCTCTATTAATTAAATTTATTTTTTTGGGGTCTGACACCCCTCTTAATCTATTAAGCACCTAGAGACATGAACTAAGCCTCCAAAAACTAGACTCTTTCATCATTAAATAAAGTAATAAAATAATTATATTTAGTCTACAAATTTCACCTTATAATTATAATAAAATGTAGAGGTAAATAGGACATTATATTGTGAGTTGGGACTATAAAGAATTAAGTAGCATCATGTCTGGAATGTAAGGGAGAAGGACAACTCCTCCTACCTTGAAATAGGTAAGTTTAAACCCAAAATCCAACTAAGGGTGAGCCTTAAACTAATAAGTGTCTTACACAGAATAAATTTCATTGTTTTTTTTTTAAATAATATTCTTTAAGTACATTGTTCATAAGCTAGGGTGGCTTCATAGCTTAGTTTAAAATAATGTTTATTGGTTTTGGTTTCTATTAAATATTTACTTGGATGAGTCACTACGGTGGAACGGGTGTGTTATATTAGACCTTGTTTCTTCGGTAGTGAAAAGCATCTATTTATATTAAGCCATGTGAGCAACCCTTATAAAATGAAATTGGCTCCCACAAGGACCTCATGATTGAAGCCATGTGAGATATTGACTTTCTTGCACAAAAAAAAAGGCAAAAAAAGAGAGAGAAAAAACAACAAAAAATGACCCCACAAGAATCTTCAATCATGAGTTGAGCCCCACTCCCACAAGAACCTTATAGTTGGGATGATGCTCTAAGCTCACAATTTCAAGCATCCTATAAGAACCCCTTTCTATAAGCAGAGTGTTTAGAAGCTAAGCACCAATTATCAATCTACTCTTGATCCCACTACCTTAAAACTTAGGTATAACATTGGCAGTGAAGGAGTCACTGATCCAGTTGGTTTCTTAATGGACATCTTTACCTCTAATCATTCCTTCTACTTTGTTATTTAGTTACTTTACTTATGTTTCTTTGTACTTTTTATACTATTGTTTTTCTTTGTTTTTTTTTTTTTGTGCCCTTCTCATATTATTGTTTTTTTAGTTACCTAATTTTTTCCTTTTGATATTCCTCTTTTTCATTTTTGAGTTATCATCCCATTTTTATTGTACATGGTCATCTCATTTGACTAGTGGTACTTTTGTGCATGGGTTTTGTTTATTTTCTATCATGTCTTCCATAGGTGTTAGTGGTTGAGATCCTTACTATGGTAGCCACTGATGGATACTAACACTTGTTCACCCATTACCTTTGGTTTCCTCTTAATCTGGATATATAAAACCTAGGATAATTCTTGCTTTTGGTATATCATTTAATCATGTATCCTTTTAATAATTTATCTTTGCTAATTAACCTAAGTATATTACATACCTTAGCTTAATTAGGGGGGGAGGATAACCATGTAATAAGGGATATGATAATAAAGTATAACCAAATTGGAAGCTAAACCAAGAACAAGTTATGGAATGAGTTAGATGTAAGTAATGCATCTCGGATCCTTAAATCATAGGTGAGGTTTAAACCTTGAGGTTATAAGACATTCTTACACCTAATGAAGCAAACCTTGTGAGGTGACGTTATGCTCAAGCAATCCTAGGTAAAGCCTTCCTAATCGAGTTATATGTGGAATCATATCCAAGAATAAGAATTTATCATCAAAAAGAGGAATAATCATATATACATACTTAATAAATAATTAGTAAATAAAAATTTGCTTAATGAACAAGTTTAATTAATGTGTTAACTTAAAACATATATTTTGAAATAACAATAGTATAATTTTATGTATATATTAATGTTTTATTTTTGCCTTTATGACCAGGCACTGGCCATAGGTTAGTCAGGAGTTGTGTTAAACTCNATACAGTGATAGGAAATACGGTTGTTGCTACCAAATGTGAACTTGTCACCGTTGTTGTCATCGTCGAATAACAATGCCAACAATGATGTTCTTAGAATTTTGCTGGTTGTGAGCTGTCTAAATTATCTTCTTCATTTTTGCAATGTCTCCTTCTTTTTGCAAATTCATGATAATAAGAATGCTAGATTTGGCACCTACACCAAAAATAATGGATTGGTATCAAATTTTTCCACATCCATTATTATTAAAATATTTATTTTTAAACATCAGTGCAGGCAATGGCATGGTGGAGATTGATGAGGATAAGGCACGAGTGAAGAATTTCGTAAATTTATTTTCTTCTTGGATGAATGCATGGAGCATCACATACGCCTATTTTATCACTTCCTTGAGAATCCATATTAATTTAAAACATTAAAAAGCCAAGATTGTAATATTTATTTTTAAACCTAGGGGCAGTATAAAAAAGGATTCATCAGGCACCAAAAATTTTAATTTTCTTTGGAAGGAAAAAAAGGGGATTATGCATACGCACCAAAAAAAAATTCATTTCTATTGAGAAAACAAGAAGAAGGAGATTTTTATTAAAGATTTGTTAAGCCTTGTGGCAATTCTTATAATTTACAATCAAATTGCTACATTGTGGAGACAACAGAGTAGGATTGCAATTTAAGCAAGTCTTTTTTGTAATCTTCGAATTATTATTTATAATTCCAATTTGATTTAATTATAAATCTTTATTCTTGAACTTATGATTAGAAGTTAGGATAAATATTTATAATTTTACTTATTAGTAACAGGCATAAGTATGGAATTTAATTGGATTCAATTCTAATTATTTATTGTCTTGATGATTTCTTTGAATTTTTAGTTGGTCCTCCATGGGATACGACTCATGGGTCAATCACAGATGAGGTGACAATTTCTACAACGAAATAAAAAGGGAAAATAAATTTTAAAAGTATCCAACAACAAATGTTGCCTGGCTCGTCACTACACATTGCTTTAGTACTTGCTCTAACCAGTCCAAGGCTTGATCGAAGTTTGCTCTGTAAGTGAAGAAGTCGTCCATAAAGACTTCCACGCCATTTCCTATCTGCTGTTGGAATATGCTTAGAATTAATTGTTGAAACGTTATAGGGACATTGCAGAAACCAAACAACATCTGTTTGTATGCAAATGTTCCCCAAGGATTGGTGAATGTAGTCTTGGCTTGGTCTTCTAGGGCTATTTGTATTTGGTTGTACCCATCCATAAAACTATAGTAGCAATGCCCTGTAATGGTGTCTAAGACTTGGTCGACGAATGACAACAGAAAGTGGTCTTTGAATGTTGTCATATTTAGTAGCCTAAAATCTATGCACACCCTCCATTTATCTCCCTTTTTGGACACAATAACTAAGGGACTAATCCATTCACTATCAGCAATGGGGTATATGAACCCAGCTTTTAGAAGCTGTTCGATTTCTTCCTTAACCACTTGCTTAAGCTTTGGGTTCAATCACCTCTATAGTTGTCGGTGAGGCTTCATGGAGGGGTCAATGTAATTTTTGTGTTGGTATATCCTAGGATCTATTCTGGTTAATTTGGGATATGACCAAGCGAAGGCTTTTGACCATTTGTTTACCACCTTCAGTAGTCTCTCTTTCTATTGAGGTGAGCTTCATGTTAATAATTACTGATTTTCCATTCTTGAGAAATGTGTACTCCATACCAGTGAGCAATGGTTTTAACTCAAGGTGCTTCTTCCTAAACTTATTAGGGATTTCCAACTTCCCTCAGTTGATATTTTCAATGTCAAGACTTGGAAGTTGGTGATGGACTTGCTCTAATGTATCTATGCTATTGATGTAAGCACAAGTCAAACCCTTAGTTGATTCCATGCATATATTGAACTGCTCTCTTGATTAGCTATCAGCCACTGGGTGCCTTCTTGTCTTGTGGTTGTTACATATAGGCATCTTTATATATTAGTCACTTGTGCATACTGATTGCATGTAGGCAATGCTAAACATTGTACAAATCATGCCTTCTACATGCAATTACACCTTGTGCCACTCTATGCAATGCATGGAACTTTCTTCTTCTCAATTTTTCCAAACATATTTTCCTTTGATATTTTCAAGGAAAAATCATGGATTCCTAGGTGTGCACCAATCATGCTTAGCCATGCTCTTCCCATTATGATTGGGAAGTCTCCCTTACCGTTATTCACTTGAATCACTAAGAAGTCAACTAGATACGACCATCCACAAATAGTGGTGATAATGTCCTCCACTAGCCCTAATGGAACAGTGATGGACTGGTCAGCCAACTCTAAGCAAATGTTACTCTTTTTTAGTGGAGGCAGGTTCCAGGCTTTGTACATTTCTTGAGAGATTAGGTTGACACTAGAACCTGAATCCAAAAGAGCCTTACATGATTCATTCCTAGGGATTTGTAAATATATAAGAGGACTTCTAGGATCAGAAATTTCCTAAAAAGATGGCCAACTTTAATCCAATCGGTGACAGCATGAGTTAACATGACCATATGCGTTGGCTGCGGTATTTGGCCTGAAGGGAGTTCTGAAGTTTTGATTAGTAATGAGGCGTCTAAAGGATTAGCCGCTTGTGGTTGCAAGGGCTTAGTTGGATTGTTGGTTCTAAATAAAGGCCTTTTTTCATGCGGTTGCCAAAACCAACAGTAGATTGAGAGTTAATAGCCCTTATAGCGTTACGTTGCTACGACTACGCAAGGAGTTCACCCTACATAGCTAGAGCAAGTGGTAATAGAGATATGGGTGGAAGAGGTGTAGCTAGATGAGAAGGATATTATGTTTGTGGAACATCACCCTTAGGAGAAGGATTCCTAGTACTCACGGGCTTGGTAGTGAGGTTGAGTAGTGACATGACTAGTAGAGTCACATGAAGAGATTGGCTGCTACACATAATATCCATAAGGGTCAAGTTGTCAGTAAGGATATTGTTGCCATGGTGCTGGCATTCCCTACGATTATGGGTATTACCATTATTGATACTGCTCAATTGGTTGTGGTGGAGTTCCACTTGGATAATATGTTGAGGGTTGGTGGAACTACCTTAGGTTACCTTAAGGATAAGGTAACCTTCAGGGTGTTTGCCTTTGGTTTAATTGTGGGTTGAGTGCATACACCCCAGACTCCTGCAGATGTGAGATTATAGGGCAACATCCCTTAGGATGGTCATATTAACATATCTTGCATCCACTATCATTGTCTGTATCTGAATCCACTACCTCTTCGATGATGGCAACTTTATCCTTACCCTTGTTATGTGCATATTCTGCTTCTCTCTTTTTTTTTTCTTTTCCTATTCACTACCTTGCTCTCTAAACTCCTATACTATTTTGAGAACGATTTGAAATTTATCATTTAGGGAGTCCCACATTTGGTCCACCTTTGCCGATACTTCCGATGCAAATTTTTGAATGGGCAAAGTTTTCCTATTCACTATCTCTTCAAGTGGTAACTCTTCTTCATCCTCACAAAATCTTACTCCCTTCTTTCAAAGGGAAGGTTCTCTATTATATGCCTCCACACTTTCTCTTTTTTGTAACTCACCTTCCTCTTTAGCAACTTGCTCCAATAATGTTTGTACTTGATGGGTCCTAAGCTCGAATAGTCTTCCTTAGGCATAAGTTCCAAGGGTTCTTCGCGTTTCATGCCTAAGCCCATCTACAAGATGGCGTAGTTGATCCCTCTACAAATAACCATGGCCGGGACAATAATGTAACAGTTCATAATATTGACGCATGGCAGCATCCAAGGGTTCATGTCCTCCTTGTTTCCAGCCTTGGATTTGCTTTCGCAGGTTGGACGCTCAGGAGTATGTTTAGTACTTATCGTTGAACAATTCTAACATGGTACTCCACCTACGAATGGATTCTAGTTCTAAGGAGTGGTACCAACTTTCCGCTTCTTTGATTAGCATCTATAGAAACAGCTTTAATTTTTGCCATTCATTTTCTATTTTTTGTAAGGCACATGCGTAATGAAATGCTTGTAGTTGATTTTGAGGATTAGTGTTGTATCCCCCTTCAAATCGTGGGATATTGTTCATGTCTAATCTCTTGATTCTACTATCTTTTTGGTGCCTTGTTGGGATCCTAATGGCCTCAGTTATGTCTAACATACTTTTGAGTAGCGAGTAGGGGTTCATCATGATCGTCTCATCTGTGGCATCTATGATGCCCATGTTGTTCCCTACTCTCCCTTCCTTGACAATGTTTTTCTCTAGAGTGCCCTCGTCTCCTTTCTCGACTATTTTTTCTATGACTCTCATTTCACCTACCTTTATCTTTATGGTCTTTTTCTTTATGACCATGTCCAGATCCTAAAGGAGAGGGTGAAGGAGATGATGAAGGTGAAGAAGAAGGAGGACTGTCATCATGTCGGTGCCTACTTCCTTCTCTTTGGTGGTTGTTTATCTTTGTCATGTGTTCGTGTTTCTTTTTCAGACTCTTTATGTCTATCAATACCAGAATCCAGGTTATGGATAGTTGAGTAAAGGTTCTAATACATAACCTCTTGACCAAAGTCAACGAGAGGAACATCATTATGTGGGCGACTATGTGAGGCAGGTTCACCACCCTCATTTTCACTTAGGACATGTCGAACATTCTGCAATAACTTTTCCTTCATCGATTCATGACGTCTCTCCTATTGTAAATCCCTTTGATGTTGTGCCTCCATGGGTCGATACTCTCTTGAGTTATGATCATGCACAATGTACTCTACCTGTAAGTGCTACATACCAATTCGTGTGAGATCACGAAGAAACATGTCTAGGACTCAGCAATCGGGAGGTAACACTATGTTACCTTTTAAATCTCACCAACACAGTTGTTCATCCTGGTGGAGGATAAAGGTAAAGTTTGGTATATACTCATCAGCATGAACATATACCATGAAAAATTGTTGAGGGACTAGCAGATTATCACGTGTACTACGCCTCTGATTGTTCCCTGTATCAGACCTAGGCGGTGAAACACTTTTATAAGAAGAAGGAGACATGATTGTCTATTCAATGTGCAATGTATTATATATTATTATATTTTTTTCTCTTGTAACCAACCCTAAGGATCCATTCCAATGATGAGAAAGATTTCCTAAGTTCTAATTGGTGCACAAACAACAAAGTCCCTGACAACGGTGCAAATGATGAGAGGTCAGGTATCTCTATGCTTAACCATATGAATACGAGCGTCCACGCACGATCTAGTTGAATTCCAAGGACTAAGTGCTTATGCGCCTTTGTGCAACAAGGATGGGTTGATCAATCGTTGTCTTCCCAAGCTTACTTGTATAGCACAATTGTATGGTTAAGGAAACTTGAGGTACATGATTTTTATAGTTTTTATGTTTTTATGTCTTAGTGCTACAAAGGGAGGAGAGAGATAACTAAGTAACTAATTTTGATTTAACTACTCAACTATGCTTTAACTAGTCCTAACACCAGCATTTGTTCTCACTTGTTGTACACATCTTGAACTAGTGCAATACTATTAGGATTACCAAACGCTAATCGTTACTGGGTTACCAAGCATTACACGCATGCTCAAAGTGATCGTATTAAGTGTGCTTACTTAGGAGAGTTGTAGGGTGAGAGAGAGAACATTAATTAACTAAGGAAAGCATTAAGTAACAGTAATTAACATTAATTAATATATTCTAAATGCTGCAAGGTTTATCACAAAGTTCTTCTTTATTACCGTACACAAGGTCTGCTTAGGTACACAATGCTCAAATAAAGATCCGTTCACTTTATGACTCCTACTACAGGCACTCAGAAATAATTCTATCTCTGGAAAGGGAAAAATGCAAGAGTTTGGGTAAGGGACTAAGACTAACTATGCAAACCAAGTGTGCCCGCCTCTTATTTATAGGCAATGAGGTAGGCCTCTATATCGCATACGCAATATCGCTTGGAAGGCTCTGATATTGCATACGCAATATTGTGGATGCAATATCCCATACCTAATATTGCGAATGCGATATCGTGGCTCATCACCATGGTACAATTCTATCTCTATACCTACGTTCATTTTCGTTATAACTAGACGTTAAAGAGGAAGAGAAAGATGAGAAACTGGGAGAGTCGCCATGGCTTCTATAGTGTTTTCCATGGTTCTTTGATTTATCTTTTCTAGGTTTTGAGGAGGTCGTAGGCCTTAAGGCCTTCCTTGGTCTAGGACTTACCTCATCTTCTCTAGGATTTTTTTCCTTAGGTGAAGGCGGTCCTTAAGTGTAGTTAGGGTGGTCATGAACATATGAAACCCCTACATAAGGTTGATCACTCTAATTTTCTTCAATATATATCTCATTAGTTCTCTAATGAATGTTGTCTCTATATGATGCATTATCGCTTCCTTGTGAAAGAGACATTTTTGTTAGTTAATGATTTGTATGACTTAATATTTTCTGAAAGATAAATAGTTTATGCATTTGCAATGATCATGTATGATATAACTAATCTAGATTACTAGCACCATCCTTGGCAAAGGTGCCAATGATGAGCGACGAGTTACCCCATATGCCCAACCATACGAATCACAAGCGTTCATGCACAATTTGGTCAAATTCCGTGGATGGGACTAGTTGTGCATCTAGATTGTTAAGCATTTATCATAGTTCATTATCTTCCCACTTGGACTAGTGGTAGCTTTGTTATGTATGGTTTAGTCCAGAGTGAGGCATATGATTCTTGATGTTGTTTCGACCTTATGCTACTCCTAATCAATTACTTAATCTAATTAATAGCATAAAGATAAAGTCTAAACTATCCTATGGGCAATGAGTGTCTGTTCCTAGCTTACTGTACATGTCCTAAACCCACATATCCACTATTGGGATTACCAAGTGCTATGCTACTAAGTGAACCAAGCAATAATGTTGTTGGGATTAACAAGCGAATACATGTTTACGCTTAAAACTAGTCATGCTCATTTCACCAATTCATTAATATGCATGGAAAGTAAATTTAATCTAAGTCAAAGTACTGTAATGAATAAGAATCAATCTTGATCTTATTGTCATGCATGAAATGTGTATAGGTACATTACCACCCAAATAAGATGTTGTACAACTAACTCAAATCCACATTGCAAGCACTCACTGACTATTCTCTAAGACTATGGAACAAAACTGCAAGAGTTTAGCTACTTTTGACCAAATAATTTCATAAACACAATGGGTGAGCATGTATTTATAAACTTTATTGTGGGGTTGCATCGACGGGACCTCATAAATGCAGCAAATGCTATGTCAATGCAACCCCATCAATGGGGAAACACCATGTAGATTGGGCCTTATCGACAAGGGCCCATCGACGAGGCCGCGTCAATAGGAGTCCATCAACACAACACTTTGATGCTTCATCATTATTCAAATAGATGCAATGACATATGTTGAGGCATCTACCTTGACACAGCTACATCAACGCAACCAACCAATGCTTCATCATACCCCCATGCCTGAGTAAAAACTCATCCTTGAGTTAATAAGATAGAACCAAGCTTTTTGTATAAAAAATTGGGAATGATGGGATTATTGACTAACGCTAACTACTGACTAACTCTAAGTGCTGCATTACAAAATTTTATTCAAGTGGATGTATACAAAATGATAGAGTGACAAAAAGATTAGATAGACATTGAATATTACAAAATTTGCATAGGTCTTCAAAAATTCGCTAAGGATGATTCTTCTTGTTGTTGCTAGCGATGGCAAACTTCCAACCTTAATTGTTATGTTGATACTTCCCTAGTTATGAAGAACATTATTGAAGGGGACTAAAATTTGCATCAAAGGAAAAGTTGCATCAAAAAACTTGATATGAATAACATCCCTAAATTTGGGGAGGCTATAACCTTAACCCACAACATCACTTACAAGCCTTCCATGATGCCTATGCCTTACAGAATATCAAGAGTGAGTGGAAAAAGCTTAAGCTCTTTCCTAAGACACTAGTTGACGAAGTTGAAAGTTGGTATAGATCATTGGAACCAAATTCAATCCATCGATGGTCCACAATGTTGGCACTCTTCAATGAGAAATACCAAACCTATCCAAGAGTGTCCAATTTGAGGAAACAAATCCAAGGATGGACACAAGAAAAACATGAATCCTTGGATATGGCCTTGCATAGATACTATTCACTACTACATAAATGTCTAGGCCATGATTTCTCTCAAAAAGAGTAACTTTTTCCACATCATGGATGGGCTTCGTAACCAAACAAGTGAGACCCTTTGGATTTATGCCCAAGGTTGGTTATCCAAAATGGAAGCCCATTAGATACAAAGGCTAATTAAGTGGGTGGCAAAAGAAGGAGAGCTATGTGAACAAACGAATGGAGAGGAATATAACTAAGGCCCAACGCTTCAAAAAGAAGGAGGTTCATATCTATGATGAAGAGAAAGAGGTAGCTTTGGACAAGGTGATTTCACAATAAACCCTGCTGATGAGCAGTGAGGTACCTCTACACCCAACCATACGAATCACGAGCATTCACGCACGATCTGGCTGAATTTTGAAGACTGCGAGCACTTACGCACAGTATTATAGCCATCAAAATCCTAGTTAGAATGGTTGTTGTCCTCTCAACCTTGCTTGTGACATTCTAGAACGATGGTTAAGTGAGATCGAGGCATATGATTTTTATATGTTTTCTTTTATCTGTAATATCTAATTCTTCTAATATAGGGAGTTAAAGGCTAAATAATTTAAGATTCCACTATGCTATCGTCCAACTACTCCTAGCATAAGCAGTCGTTCCCACCCTCCATGCACATCTCGAGCATGTCCTAATCTCTACTGGGTTGCCAGATGTTAAGCATCACTGGGTTGCCAAGTGTCAAACATATGTTCAAGGTGATCATGCTTATGTGTTCTCGTGGACTACGAAAGTGTACAATAACTATAAAGTAATAACAAAAACAATAACAAAAGCATTAGGATTATTAAAGTATTAAAACATTAATGCTTAAGTAATCTAGTCCAAATGCTGCAAGGCATGTTCAAAAAGCTCATCTTTATTGACATTCACGCCAATGGGCTCAGATACATTAGCGCTTGAATAAAGAGTTGTACACTCTTCGAACTCCTTCTACAGGCACTTGGAAAATAGTCTGACTCCTGCGAGAATAAACTGCAAGAGCTTTGCTACAATTTGAATAAAAGGTGTCATAAATGCAGTGGGTGCACGCAAGTTTATAGCAGAAAATGGACTATGCGTTGATGAGGCCATGTCAATGCTTGGAAAGATACGTCAACAGGGTCACATTGATGCGACCGCATTAACAAGGCTTCGTTGATGTGGCCCAGTCGACGCAATGGACTAGATGCTTCATCACCTACCAATACAACAATTTATCACTGAGCTTGAAGTAAGGATGCATAAGATGTGGGAGTTGATAAATGACAAAGTTACAACCTATTGAAAACCATAGAGGAGAAAGTAACATAAAAAGAATATAGTGAGCAAAACAAGAAGAGAAAAAAAAACAAAGAAATAGGTAGGAACACTTGTAGGCAAAAAGGGAAAACAGCTATAGAAGAAGAGGCCATAGACTCAACAATAGAAGAGGATGATGGATGTGACATCTGCCTATATGACCATCCAAAGGGCTATTACCCATTCATGTTACATCTACATGAGTATTGGGCTTTTACTTTGAATCCTAAGTTCGTACAAAAGTAAATGCCAAGGAAATTACCTTATTCACAATGTAATTATAAATAGTCCTACAACCAGGCATACTATCCTAATGGGACTTCTTATCAGCTTCAAAATCACTATCAATCGTAGTGGCAAAACCCACAGTCATGGGGGATGCCATCAATATACTAGCAATACCCTTATTGCCAGTTAGACCTAGATGACTACTATGTTCAACAACCTATTTCTCCAAATGGTTCTACTTTCTCTACCTCAAATCACTACTATCACTCTCCTAAATATCATCAACCTACAACATCTCCTATGGGATCAAGATCTCAAACCTCTTATCCTCTGCAACATCCTTAATATTCTTATACTTTCCTTCACCATATGTCACCACCAACAACACAGGAAGGATTGGCATGACAACATCAACGAAAGAATGCCACTTATGCTATGAACATATACGTAAATGATAATTCTAGTAAATCTAAACCATAGTCTTGAAAATGTCCTTTCTTTAGGATAGTTCCTACACTTGAGCACAAAACTCATAGATCTATTGGCTCATCAAAACCAACACAATGCTAGCTAGGTGCAACATCCTTCCTCACCAAAACAATGTCTCCCAATTCTACGCAATAGCCAACACCCATTACCACTCCAATGCAAAAGATAATAGATGAACCTATCACTATGGAGAGACAAGCAATTCCATGCATTACTATTGAAAAAGAAGGATGCAGTTGTAGACCAATCTTCTAGAATGTCAACATAATCATTACAACAATCCACAATAGTGAAAAACAAGCGCGTGCAAAAGAAAGAGCAAGAGCCACAAAACCAAGAGACACCATGTTCTCACTAACTGAGAACCAAAAATTGTCTAAAACATGCATGGAAACATCTGAATCACTTACTAATTCCCAATCTAAGAAAATTACTACAACTAAAAACCTTAAAACGAAACTAATAAATCATAATCATACCCCAAAAGGAAAAGAAAACAGGTACTTAGACAATCAAAACTCAACTACCATCAAAGTTGCATGGGATAATAATCAAAAAGTTAAGTCAATAAAGATGGTAAGTGAATCACCTAGAGTTATGATCCAAGGGATCTAGAAAGCATTTTTCGAACACTTGCCCATGAGTTTAGTTGTAGGGGAGATACCTTACTTTGATTCCGGAATTAATAAGTGCTTTTTCATTTTTTTTACAATTCTTTTTACTTTTTCTCTTTCTTTGATACTTTTCATTTCTTAAGCTTTTGACATTCTTTAATATCTTTTGATTCTTTCACATTTTCTATTCTTTTAACATTTTTCATTCTTTATACTTTTTACAAACCCTTTGTAAATAACTGTGATTACTAATAAGACACATTAAGAATAAAGTAAGATGTAGTCCAAATAAGGTGAAGATTTCCCTCTGTTATCAAATCATAAGGGATTGATTATCTGTATAGTGAGACCACAACATTCACTCATCCATTCCATTAATAAGAGGTTCTTACCATGGCTATAATGATATTCTTTCCATCATAAAATCAAGAATAAATTTATGATCATTATGCCTAGACCAAAAAGTGAAGAACTAAGTGGAAATGCAAAGGGTGTAACATCAAGGGGACTTGTGGATTCTTTTTGGATTATTATTGTAAGATTCTATCATTTTACTAAGGTTGTATTACATCCTTGTAGATCTAATGAAAAATGAGAGTAATATTTAAATAAGTGCTACCTTAAAAGGTTGAAACAGATAAAAATAAATAAAAGAGCACAAAATAAATTTTTGGGGGTCCCACTAGAAAGACATATTACCCATGCATGAAGGTAGGCAGCTTCTCAGAAATGTAAAAATAAAAATAAAGTGCCATGAATAAAACTCCTTCCTTGGACAATACACAAAGTGGTAATACTCCTTACAACAATGATAGCCTTACAATTGTAATTCCAAGAGATGAAATGATGCGATGTCACTAGAATGTGGTTTGGACTTGGTTTGAATCTTGGAAAGAAGGGTTAATGATTACTTTAACCATTAATAACACACAAGGATTGATTATGCCTATGGTAAGATACCTCACATCTCGATTTCAATAATCCTTTCTACAATCCATCTCACCTCACTGTATATTTAATCATAACTTGTGGTTTTGTATAATATAGCATTATTTTTCCAATCTGGTGATACTAACATGTGTGTCATACTAAATAGGTATGTCTTACATTCAATTCCTTGAGTGCCTAAGGATACTTTTAGGAGTGGTTTTATGAGGGTATTAAAGGCTAGAGCTTGCTTTGGGAAGGACCGACTTGTATAACTCTCGTATTTCATACTTGCCAAGAAATTCCACATCATCTTGTGCCTTCCAAACCATCTAATAAACTTTCCATATCATCTAATAATCTATCCATGCATTAGAAATTCATTATTTATTTCTTATTGATGAGACGCGATATGCACAAGCTACGTTATCGCATCCCATGCGATATCGCATACGCGATATCGCATCGTCCCCTGCGATGTCGCGTACGCAATATCGCGGTCTGCCACCAAATCTATAAATAAGAGGCGGCACTCCCCTTATTTCCCATCCTAGGCTAGAAGTAGGGAAACTCTGGCAAATTGATCACTCTAGAGATAGAATATTTTCCATGTGCCCACAGTAGGAGTCCCCAAGTGAATGGATCTTTATTCGAGCAACATTGTACCTGAATGCAAGTTGTGTATGGAAATAAAGACGAGCTTTGTGGATAAACCTTGCAGTGCATGGAATAGGATTTATTATTGTTATTTATTACATGTTATTTCCTACCTGTTATTTATTACCTACAGTAGCGCGGCATGAGTACGACTTGATTACGAGCATTGACGAATGTGCACAGCTAATCAAGGAATCGGCTGCTCATCGCGATTAGGCCCTCTCACCCTCAACTCTTAGAATGCGGAATGAGTACGACTTGATTACGAACATCTAAGGATGTGTACGACTAGTCAAGGAATTGGCTGCTTATTATGTTTAGGCTAATTAAGTGCCCCAGTACGACCATTTCAAGCACGTGCATTACGTGTGGTGATCCCAGTAACGATTAGTGTTTGGTAGCCACAGTTGCATAGTTCAGGGTGTGTACGGTAAGTGGGAACGAATATTGACGCTAGTTAACTTAGACTTGGTTTATTAGTTAGAGTTAGTTAGTTTCTTAACCCTTCACTCTTTAGCATAGAAGACATAAAACCAGAAAAGACTATAAAAATCATATACCTCGGACTTACTTAACCATACACCGTGACAACTACAAGTAAGTCTAGGAAGACAACGAATGATTAACCCCAAGTGTTCCATGGGGCGTGTAGGCATTTAGTTTGTGAAGTTCGACCGGATCGCGCGTGCTACGCTCATTTCGTATGGTTGAGTGTAGGGGTACCTCGCCACTCATCACTTATCCATACTATAAATTTTCGTTGCTCGAGCTTCCTTCTTCATGAACCTTGAATGCTAAATTGTTGAAAATTGTGCATCATTCATGGCCCATAACCCTCTAGGCCAGCTTTACCTCATGCATGAACGCTTATGATTTATATGGTTGGGTGTAGGGGTACTCGCCGCTCATCAGTAGCTTAATGATTTACTTTCCTAATGCAATTTACTTTTACATGTTCATATTAAGCGAAATGGATACGACTGATTTCAAGCGTAACATGTGATTGTTTGGTAACCTTGGTTCACCCAGTAGCAAGGTGCTTGGTAATCCTAGTAATGATTGCACACACCCAAGACGTATATGGAAAATTAGGACTGATATCCATCACCTTAAGCTAGACTAGATTTATTAGTTGTTTTACTTAAACTTAGAAATTATTTTCCTTTTCACCATGTTTGCTATGAGTAATGATGGCCTACCAACATTAGATATCATATAGCTTATGTTGAGCTAAACTATACAATTAGACTTCACTAGCTCCATGTGGGAAGACAACGGTCACAGACTTAAACCAATTGCTAGCATAATGACATTGCCTCATCCACAAATTATGATCGAATCATGTGTGGACACTTGTGACTTGTATGGTTGGGTGTTGGATTGCTCCACTGCTTAACAACAGGTAACACATTTTGTATATATTTTTCTAATTTATGAGTTAAAATTGAAAGTGTACAATGAAGAAGATAATTTTGCTTTGCACCTATGCGACTATTGAAAAAGGATTATTTCTTAGTATCTTGAAGTTGGACATAAATCTCTTTGTACTTTCAACACCAAAGTTACAAGATTTGTGAAGATATTGCAAAAATTTGCTTTAAATCACGTAATCATAATATTTAGAGAAGTTCACCAAATAAATACAAATTTATTTTAAAATAACCATGTAATAATAGTAAAATGAATTTGCTTAAAACCATCATTCATAAGTTACTTAAAGATGAAGTAGAGTGAATCTGCTTAAAATCTGCAATCAAAAGATCAGTATTAAGGTGAATTTGAGTAAAACCTTCCTCAAAAATACCGTGCAATTGATATTTTTAACATCTCGAAGTGCAAGTTATCCGTACCAAACGTAATGCAATGCAGCGTGCAAGTTATACGAATAGTCTGTGCTGTCCAAAAAGACCATAGCATTTTAATATGCAAAGGTGTATGTGTTGTCCAAAAAGACCATAGCATTTTACTATGTAAAGGTGTTATCAAAAGAATGCTTAAATTTTCTTTGAATAACATGTAAGGTTGATCATAGTGAACGAGGTGCCGCTAATGATGTGCTGTCTAAAAAGACCATAGCATTTTACTATGTAAAGGTGTTATCAAAAGAATGCTTAAATTTTCTTTGAATAACATGTAAGGTTGATCATAGTGACGAGGTGCACAGCGGATATAAAATCATGTGCAAAGGGTAAAAGAAAACTTTGCATTGAGCTAGATCGAAAAAAATGTAAATCATGTGCAAAGGGGAAAAGAATTATGTGCATTGAGCTCGATCGAAAAGAATGTAAATTTTTAAAAACAAAGGTTAAATAAATAGTTTAAGAAACAAAAGTTAAAAAAATGCTTAGTTTACTATTGCTTTGATCGTGAGGATTCTTTTCTTTTGTCCGTTCTTATTTAAGTTAATAATATGGATTCCACCACTGCGCAAGCAGCGCTGCCCCGGCAGTGGTGGGTCCCCAACCACACACGTCATGGGAGATGGCAGGGGTTTAATCTGGGAGTGCAGTTAAAAATTAAAATACAAAGAACCGGTTCCTTCAAGTGAGAAATGAATGATAAAGAGAGCGAAAATGGTCAAACGCTTTGCCAAATGGACGTATGCTTTGGGGAAGACCGGACCCACGCACTGTGGTGAGGAAGCTTATCCACACTCAGAAAGCTTGTTAACTCATCTTTGGATGATAATCAAACACATGTACATCCTTTCAATTACCATGATATCAAAATCATACTTGCAATTAAAAAGACAGCATAATATCAATTCTAAAAAATTTTTCAATCCTTTCAATCTTAAAAATTTAAAAATCCTAAAAATTTTAAAAATTTAGGCTACGTCGTAAAGGGTGGTAAGCCCATGTCATGGAAAAAGAAACGCCAACTCAACAACGTTCAGCTTTCTCAATCACGCTTACGGCGTTGAATCCAGGGGAAAAGCCAAAAAAAAAACAAAAAAAAAAAAAGGTGAAGTTTCTCCGCAACAAAGCTTGTCCGAAAACAACGCAACAAGTTCACTTAAAGAAAACAAAGCTAACAATACATGCCACCTCGGAAATATATAAGAGTTAAATTTTCCACTAAAAGTCCAACGACATAAAGGGAAAAAGTATTAAAAAGCCGGAGCAAGGTATTACACCAAAGATTCATTCGCTTAAAAAAACCACCCTAAAGATGAATAAAACAAAGCAAAGCGAACGCGATAGCCGCTGAGCTTGTTTAATATCTGAAGTTCCGGATTTGATGCGTTCTTTCATGCACGATAAGCGTTCAACTCCAGGATACCCAAGTCGGACTGTTGGCATGCAAGAATGAGCAAAAACAAAGAGGTACAGAGATCCAGGAAACGATAATAATAATACTACGTAAATTATGCGTGAAAAATTTTAGGACCCATAGCAGTTCCAACTATCGTGCACATTTGTTTTCACTGGAAAGATTTTTTCTTTTTTAATTACCCGTTGGCTTTCTTGGGGTTGGGTTTGCTGGAATGGTAAGCGAGATAGCCAATGGTAGGGTCCCGAGTTAGCATGGGGGTATGATGAGGGCAGTGTTTCATCCAATTCCGAGGGCTTGTGCCAGAGAGTCATTGGCGAGGAGGAGCCGTTGGAATTAAGCGAAATGGTTATTTTTGGTGGCGGATTTCATGTTCCGTTGCCGTTGCGGGCTGTTACAGTTGGACATGGTGGAGGAGACTGAGGTCTGGTTCGGGGTCTGAACCAGAAGAAGAAGAAGATGATAGACAGGTCGCTTGCAAAAGGCTCGTGACGTTTCGGCTCTACTCCATAAAAGGGAGGCTGCTCCCGTGCGCTGAGCCTCCGTTTGTCAGTGGCAACCGCTGCGGCAAAGGAACATCCTCCTCAGCCAGCGAGCGAGCATCGCCGGTGCTCGAGTTTCGAATCCTCCAGATTCGATCCCGAGTTGGAGTTCCTGCTGGACTTTAAAGCTCATCGTAGCTGTGCGAGTGAGTTGCAGGAGAAGGAAGAGGAGGAAAAGGAGTTGCGGTAATGGAGAATTCTGGAAACGGACAGGGCCCCGGCCAAGCGTCGGGGCAGGCACAGCCGCCGATGCGTCGGCTTTCAAGGACGCATACCGTGGGCAGCATCACCGACTCGTCCGCCATCGACAGCGAGGTGGTGCCGTCGTCGCTAGCGTTCGTGATGCCTATTCTGCGTGTCGCCAATGAAGTGGAGTCTCGGAACCCCAGGGTTGCATATCTCTGTAAGTTTTTCTTTGGCAAGGCAAGCATTTCTGCGATTCATGCTTTTGTTTGTGTTAGTTGTTCTGTTGCGAGGATTTTATGCTTTTGCTTGTGCAAGTTGTTCTGTCGCCAGGATTTCGGTGATTTCGCGCTTTATTACTAGAAGTTTTTTCGTACGGCTTTCGTAAGTAGCATCATTTTATGTGAATCATGCTTTTTCCCCTCCGAAAATGCAACACAAATCGGGTTGAGCTTGCGATATCTTTGCTTTGTCGCGAGTGTTTTTGTGATCCATGCTTTTACCCTTAGCAGAAAGCATTAGAAATTGAAACTAGTTTGTCTTTACGTTGCTTTGGTGTCTATCAGATTCATGTTTTCACTCCCTGCAACTTTCATCTGTAATCGAAAATATAAACCAGCTTGTCTAAGCATCGCTTTGATGTATTTCTGTGATTCAGGATTTTACCCTCGAAAACTGCATCGGAAGTCTAACTGAGCTAGTCCATGCTTAGTGTTGTTTTTCTCTTTTTCTCTGTAATTTTGCTTTTGCCCCTTCCAAATTGCATCAAAAATCAAAGTAAGATGACTGTATTTTAGTTTTTTTTGGTTGCAAGGATGCTGCTGAAAACATTATGCTCATTAGCCGCAAATGGATGCTCATGAGCAGCGCAGCGCAAATGAAACTGGAGCGTTATCCTTAATATGTTTTGTATCAAGTTACCAAAATTTCTCAAAAGAAGTGACCGTTGCCATGGTATTCGGTTTCTGTTCAGTCGTGAACACTCAGTTGTCATTCCCGTTAAAAATTTCAGTGTCTTTGTGGTTGAAGCTCTGCAACTGTTTTTGCAACTCGGCTGTTTCTAGCACGATCATATTTGCCTTCTCTCCCAATACCTACAGTCAGCATCCAGTATCACTTTCAATGCAGAATTTTTTCTTCATCTTGGTATTTGCTTATGGAATTCTTCTTCCTAGTTTTTTATCATATATCGCAAGCAAGGCTTTCGGTTAAACCATGGGCACTTTGATTGCAAGGGTGAATCCTTCTCATGCATCCTAAACTTAATGAAATGCGGGGCTTTGAAACAAGTTGGCTGCTGTGTACCTAAGTAGATCCGATGAAATTCACATTAGATAACTTTTCTAACATGCTTTCTATTTTAAATGATCTTAGCTGCCATGCTGATAAATGAGAATCATGTGCAGTACGATTTCATGCCTTTGAGAAAGCTCACAAAGCTGATCCTCAATCTGTTGGTCGAGGAGTTCGTCAGTTCAAAACAGCACTTCTTCAGCGTCTTGAAAGGGTACGAACTATGCGTTGTAATGTTTTTTAAATTGCCATATTTGCCATGAATTGAATGCATCGTGGATTTTGTTTTCTTTTCACTTCTTCCCGAAAAGAGGTTTTATCTAGAAAAAGGCCTCTCTTTTCACATTCAAATGATTGCATATCTTCTTGATTGTGATTCCCTTCCAAAGTTCATCGCACATGCAATGTTGGGAAAATAGTCATGCAAGGTTCTTTTTTCCAAATATTTTTCTTGAAATTTAATGTTTTTCTTGGTTTTAATGATAGTGTAAAATTTTTAAACAATGATAACTATAAGTTGAAGCATTTTCTTATTTTGTTCAAAGCTTTTGGTTTACCTTAACAATCATCTCGTTTCAGGATCAAGACACTTCTTTAAAAGCTAGAAGGCATAAAAGTGATGCAAGGGAAATCACAAGTTTTTATAATCAGTACTACCAAGAATACGTCAAATCTCTGGATTCAGTTGCTGACAAAGCCAATCGGTGAGTATGTACATTGTAATACACAATGTGACTTCTAGATTTTGTGTTGAGTTATTTTAAGGTACTTTCCAGATTCAATTAGTTTAATTTCTGTTATTGATTTACAGTGCTGAGCTCACAAAAGCATTTCAGACAGCTAGTGTCTTATTTGAGGTAGTCAAGGCAGTCAATC
The DNA here is from genome assembly GCA_015680685.1 of Gnetum montanum. Lineage (NCBI taxonomy): Eukaryota > Viridiplantae > Streptophyta > Gnetopsida > Gnetales > Gnetaceae > Gnetum > Gnetum montanum. The sequence continues at coordinate 51,495 of MNCI01036774.1, read as the reverse complement.
AAACAGAGTCACAGGAACTCTCTCCTGAGGTTTGTAATAGGTGTTCTTGAAATTCTATAAAATAAGTAACATTATGCTATTATTATTTATTTTATTATTTTTGATGAAATTGGAAGTTGCATTTTTGGTTACCAAGCCTACATTGCAGTGTACATTGCAAAATTCAAACAAAGAATCTGTAATGATACACACTAAGGAACACTAGCAGAATTTATCTTTAATCCTTTTTGCATCTTCTACTGTAATGATGTGTTGTGAAAGAGACTGTCTACCAGTATAATTTTCCATTTCTAGGAAACACATGGAAATTTGAACTCACAATGCTCTATAAGCCAGTAAGGTCAAAATGCTTTAAGTCCTCTCTAATTGCATTATGCATTAGTGATTCTCAGGGTAATCTGAAAAGACAGCCCATTATACATGTATACTGACATTTCCTTATCTAGATCCATGACTTATTCCCTGTGTTTAACTGCCATACCAACTTGCCTATGAAGACATTTTTTGTATTATGAAATACTTGCTGTTTCTACTGTATACATCCTTCCATAATGTCTTCTTCCTTGTTATTTGCCAACTATTAATAGTAATCACTGTATTCATTCTGATAGAATGAGGGTGTTAATGAATGTATCTGTCATGAAGACTGCAATTTCATTTCATTTTTTAACTTATTTTTTTGATAGCATGTATGAAAATACAAAAGCTACACACTTAACATTTCTAAAAGTCGAAATTGTTCAGCCTGATTTTTAGGTCTAAAATCAAGTTATATTCTATAAATTGACTATAAATTAATATGTATTGTTGTGATTCCTTTATTCCTTTATTTTTAATTTTTGGTATACGCATTTTGTAGCTTATGCAAGCTGGTAGATATGTTGAGGAAAAGAAAGGAATATTCAAGGTGTATAACATTCTTCCGTTGGATCCAGGAGGAGAACATTTGGCAATTATGCAGTACCCTGAGGTCTTTTTTGTTAACGTCGAAAAAGCTTTAAATCCTTCTATTTATTCATTCAATTTATTTTTTTCCCATTCTGATTCATTTTTGTATCTGTTGCATATTGCTAGATTCAAGCTGCAGTTATAGCTCTCCGTAATACTCGTGGATTGCCTTGGCCTAATTCTGAAAAGCAGGGAGATATGCTTGACTGGCTTCAGATGATGTTTGGATTTCAGGTGACTTGCATATTTGTGCCATCTAACTTGTTTAATTAGGCTTCTAAATGTTTTACTCACTTTTGGTCTCACATGACTGAAATAAATATTCAGAAGGACAACGTTGGTAATCAAAGGGAACATTTAATTTTGCTTCTTGCAAACGTGCATATACGACACCAGAAGCAGAGAACACAACAGCAACAGGTTTATATTTCTACTGTATTCTCCTAGAAGGTTTAGCAGAGAACTCCATTTAGCAGAGACATTTTCTTGATAAGAATTTTTTCCCCAAAATGAAGTTTATATTTTTGCTGTCTTTGACATTTGACTTTCTGCATGCAAATAAACCTATATCGCAGCAGAAACAGAAAACACAACAGCAACAAGGTCATCAGGTATCCTGCCAAATTTTAACGATTAAGTTGTTTTTTAGAAAGTTATTTTCTAAGTTTGAAGTATATGTCTCCCTGGTTACATTCTGTGTTCTTTACTATAGCTGGATGCTGATGCTATTAAAGAGGTGATGAAAAAGTTGTTCAAAAACTACAAGGATTGGTGTAAGCATCTTAATCGCAAAAGCAGTCTTTGGTAAGTTACTTAAGCTAATAATTAAGAAAATATGACCTTTATGACTTTTGGAATTGTAGACTGTAAGGAAAATTATGAGGGTATAAAATAATTTTTCTTCTCTAAAAATTGATTGCTGCATTTGTCTTGAATATTGGTTCAGTGAAAATTATAGAATATGGAGCTTATTTTGTATTTTAAAAAAACAGGTTACCGGTGATTGAGCAAGAAGTACAGCAGCGGCAGCTTTTATACATGGGTTTATATCTTCTTATTTGGGGAGAGGCTGCGAACTTGAGATTTATGCCTGAGTGCCTATGCTATATCTACCATCATGTATGCAATGTTCATCCTCTTTATTATCTATCTGTGTGCATGTTATTAAACATGTATTATGTCTATATGACCTATTTGAAATTATGAACGAACCAAGGTTGATTGCATCAGTTTACTGTTCACTGACATCATGAAATACTGCAATTTGAAAAACCAATCTGCTCAAGCATGCAACATATATTATTTTCAATGCCGAAAGAATCAACTTACAGGCTAGAGTTTTTAAAATTTGTTTTTGATTATGGTTATACATTTTGCATCATTGAAAAAACTATAAACCTGAGATGTTTATTTGACATTTTCTTGGGGATATATGTTGCATTAGATGGCATATGAACTCTATAATGTCTTGGGTGGAACTGTGAGTGCTACAACTGGTGAGCAAAAATCTCCAGCATATGGAGGTGAGGAGGAAGCCTTTTTAAGAAAGGTTGTTACTCCAATCTACAATGTGATTGCCAAGGTGAATGTTTTGAAAATTATCTGATCATGTTTACTTTCACCAAATTATTGATTTTGTTCAACTTCAATATGCAATGTACGATTGGGATTGATGGTCTTGGATATGCTGTAATTCTTAGGAATCAGAAAGAAGTAAAAATGGCACTGCCAAGCATTCACAGTGGAGAAACTATGATGATTTGAATGAATATTTCTGGTAGGAAAAGTCCATTTTAAGTATGCACAGTTGCTGTCATATACTTTGATATCCAAGTCCTATTGACATATAAGTATGCACAGTTGCTGTCATATACTTTGATATCCAAGTCCTATTGACATACTCCTTAATTTTCAGGTCAAAGGATTGCTTTAAACTTGGGTGGCCTATGCATGCAGATGATGATTTCTTTTTTGTACCAGAAAATAATCGTAATTGGCTGCAGGTAAGGATTATTCTCCTTTGAGTTGTTCACGAATTTTGGGTTTCCTGATCCTTATTAAATTTTAGTTAGCATAAATGTATCTTTTTAAATTTTTGGTTTCATGAATGTATTAAAGCAAGTAAAGGTTCCATAAGTATCTTATTTTGGAATAAACAACTGCACTTTATGTAAAAAGAAAAAGAGCAGTCATGTTAAAATATAGCAGCATATCTGAATTGTGTCTTTCTTATTAACATGTGATTTGTGTTTGGTTTTTAGGATAGTAATTTCAAATTTCAAGAGGATTTGTGTCAGATTGTGCCCTTAAGTCATTTGATTTCATTTTTATAAAATGCATCTAGTATCTCTATTGGAAAATTAGTTTGATTCTTGACATATTTATATTTTTCAGAGGCACTCAAGATCTCGGCATTCTCGTTGGCCTGGTAAAACAAAATTTGTTGAAATTCGTTCATATTGGCATATTTTCAGGAGCTTTGATCGAATGTGGAGCTTTTACATATTGTGTTTGCAGGTCATTAATGGGATACTTTTAAGCTTATGTTGTTTCCTCTGTTACTGTCAAATGACGTATAATTAACTTCTTTTCTTGGATGGAAATTTCAGGCAATGATAATACTTGCTTGGAATGGTAATCACCAACTCTCTGGTATATTTGACGATGGGATATTAAAAAAATTGCTAAGCATATTCATTACAGCTGCTGTACTGAAGTTTATGCAAGGTAGATTTGATTTGACCTGTGGATGTGTTTTAAACTTGTGGTGTAAATCAAATGTAATTTGGAAGGAGTTTGTGGTATGATAAGTTGACGCAATGTCATTTTTAATCACGTTAATTGGTTTCTTTAGTATCCGTATTAAATCTGCTATTTTAGTAGGAAGGACGTTAGAAAATGCAAGTTTCCGTACTCACACTGCATGAAATCTCTTGATTTTGTGTCAAGAATGGAAGTTTCGATCTCTTTTTGTGATGACATTATTATTGCAGTATCAACTCGTAAATGCTTTATGATGCATTTAAGATGAAGTCACTGATGGTGCTTTCTATACTTAATTTTTAGTTTTTTTTGAAATTCTAAACTAATGGTTAGTGGTGTTATCTCCTTGTATTTAAAAATTATTTTGGCTTTTTTCTTGTTCATATCTCTGCCAATATGTCTTTTATGCAGCTGAAGCTGAATTTTTATTCTCTCCATATAGAGAATCTTGAGGATCTATGCATGAACTTTAAAGATTTCATCAATAAAGTTGTGAAGTATTCTTGGTTCCATTTGAAATAAATGGATCAAGTAGGTGTGGTGATATTTTATTTCTTTCAAATGTCTTCTTCTTTTTGGGGGCATTGAAGGAAGATGTGGTATTCATCATCAATTTTACTTTGTTCACAAAGTCAGCAAGTCCTCTCTTCTCAAGGGATTTGAAACCATCTCCTTGTTTTCATTCGGAAGTAATGGGGTTCCATTGTTGCACTGCTAACCTGGGCTTGTAGCTGACGATGGACTCTAGCTGTTAAATAGGAAAATAGCCATTGTTAGATTTCCTGGGAGAATATAGTTTGTTTTTTTGCTTCTGTTTATCAAAGCAAATAAGGCTTTCATCCCCTCCGCAATTTTCTGAGTTATGCATTTATTTTATCTGTCTTCATGATATATAATATTGTTTAATTTTTAGTAGTTATTCTGAACAAATGTTCTCCTGCAGCCATTCTAGACATTGTCTTCACTTGGAAAGCAAGGAAGAGCTTGAAGTATTATGATATTTTAAGATACGTGCTGAAGCTCATTGTTGCAGCAGCCTGGGTAGTAATTCTTCCAGTGTGTTATGCACATACATGGAAAAATCCGACAGGCATTGTCAAAACTATCAAAAGTTGGATGGGGCATAGGTGGCAGAGCCCATCGTTATATATATCTGCTGTTGTACTCTATTTGGCTCCGAATGTCCTTGGGGCCATTATGTTTCTTTTACCGATGGTAAGACGTTCTGTTGAAAGTGCGAACTGGAGGGTGTTTAAGTTCCTTCTCTGGTGGTCTCAGGTTGGTGTTGGTTCCTCGTCTATCCTCTTTTAGGTGAACTACATGTAGATCAAGACTATATCAATCTCAGACTTTCTCCTTGGATAAACATTATGTTGGATAACATTTCATGCTTATTTCTTGCAGCTTCCTGTTTACGTTGGTAGAGGAATGCAAGAGAGTTCTTTTGATCTTTTTAAGTATGTATGATCTTCTAGTTTCCTTTCTCAATATGTGAAGTTATGGTATCCAAACTATATAACACCCGCATTTGGTGGTTCACAGGTACACATTGTTCTGGGCTTGTCTTCTGATAACAAAATTGTTGTTTAGCTACTATGTTGAGGTATGCTGCTTATCCATCAGTTGCTTTTAAGTATGATAAATACATATGCTAGATGTGTGTCTAAAAGTGCTCTACTTTACAAGATCGTGCTTTTAATTATCATTTTTGTGTGTTTTAACGACCAGATTAAACCTTTAATTGGGCCAACAAGAGCTATAATTAAAATGCACATTCACCACTTCGAATGGCATGAGTTTTTTCCAGGAGGTAATCTTCTAAAATCTATTTTCTAATTTTGAAGAATGCAGCTGTCTAAAATGAGTTGCTATTGCATTTCAGCAAAGTATAACGTTGGTGCACTGATTGCTTTGTGGTCCCCAATAATACTGGTAATGTATTAGGCTGTTTTATCATGGTTTTTATAGCTTGTGAATGAAGCATTTGCATTGTGTTCATGCCCTAAGAGTTATTGCTTCTCTATGCAGGTCTATTTCATGGACACCCAAATATGGTATGCAATATTCTCTACCATTGTTGGAGGTATATATGGTGCATTCCGTCGGCTTGGAGAGGTGTGTTTGATTTTACATACGTTCCTATGGAATGTTTGTACCTTGTGAGATTTGTAGATATGTACTTTTCTTGTTGATGGAGTTTTTGTTGCGTATGGTTTTAGATACGGACATTAGGCATGCTGAGATCAAGATTTAGGTCTCTGCCTCTTGCATTCAATGACCATTTGGTACCATCTGATTCTGATAAGCAAGAGAATAGGCAAAATGGGACTCTGATGAGAGCACTTTCCAAAAAATATGATCAGGAGGTAAATTTCTGTGGGAGCGGGACTACTGCTGTACATATTTCATTTACATTTTGGTATTAGAAGAAGTTACAAATTTCCGTTTTCTATTTTGTTTTGCAGACTCATGATTTGGATACCATGATAAAATTCTCACAATTTTGGAATGAAGTTATTTCAAGTTTTCGTGAGGAGGACCTGATAAGTGACTGGTATGCTTTTATAAATGATTTTACCTTGGAGATATTTTGATATCAGATAAAAACACCTGCTTTTCTGTTTCTTTTCAGGGAGAGAGATTTGCTACTTGTGCCATATACCTCAGATAAAGACTTTGCCCAGATCCAGTGGCCACCTTTCTTACTTGCTAGCAAGGCAAAGCACACGATTACTTAATTTTTATTTTGTCAGAGCCTTGCATTCTTGATAAAAACTGATTGCATCATATTAACTTTTATGGTTGTCCTTGTGGTCTAGATTCCTATTGCCCTAGACATGGCTAAATCCTTCAATGGGAGAGATGAAGAACTGTGGCAAAGGATTACCAAAGTTGACTACATGGCTGATGCTGTGAAAGAATGTTATTTATTATTGAAAATGGTACTTTTTGGAGTCGTAAAGGGTGAACCAGAGAAAAGGTAAAATGTATAAGCGTTCACTTTGCCCATAAAGTTATAATTTTTTTCATAATACTGTTCTTGTTTGTTTTTTTACTAGTTATTAGTTATAAATTTCAGGTTATTCTCATATATCGTTCTGATTTGCTCTTCCTTCAGGGTCTTGGGAGAGATCTTTGATAAAGTGGATAAGAGTATCGAAAAATCCGACTTTACGAAGGATTTTAACTTGAGAGAGCTTCCCCAACTTTACAAAATATTCGTAGAGCTCTTGAAAGTTCTGGTACTATTTTTTTCTTCCATTAGTCATTGAATCCCAACACTTTTCAAACTATAAGTTATCTCCGCGGTATATTTTTTTGTTTCCACAGATGGAAAATAGTGAGAATAAGAAAATTGTTATTCGAGATCGTTCAAATCCAAATTCAAATGCTAGCAGTGTTGTACTTCTTTTGCAAGACATGTTGGAGGTGGTCACTCAAGACATTGTGGAGATTGAAGCACTAAGCAAGTTTAGTTTTTTTTCTTTTTCTTTGGTTTTGACAAGCTTTATTATTCAAACGTAATTTGGGCTGTGCACTTTCTTATTTTTATGATTACACAATGCAGCATATTAGATCCAAGCAACAGTAGTTCTTATTCAAAACAAGATAAAGCGAAACAGCAGCTTTTTGCTTCTCCAGGTGCCATAAAGTATCCTGTTCAAGATAAGTCAGTTCGCTGGATGGAGCAGGTAGCTGCAGTAAATGTTTTCAAGATTGAAGCGTATTCCGTCATTTGAAAAATTCAGATCTTGAGATAGGTGTTTCGGGGTAATACTTGTATGCTTATTAAATTCACTTCTTCCTCCCTCCCTTTCGGGTTTTCTAGATCAAGAGGTTGAATCTACTGCTTACTGTTACGGAGTCGGCAATGGATGTTCCTACTAACTTAGAAGCCCGTCGTCGTATTACATTTTTCACCAATTCATTGTTCATGGACATGCCAAAGGCCCCGAAAGTTCGAAACATGCTTTCCTTCAGGTGACGTTCTCCCATGCCTGTTTTTTTTTTTTTTTAAATTAAAATTATATATTCGATGTATTGTTCTTTATAAACCTTAGAAACCGCAACATTCTTTCACTCCTGGCCCGAATCCTCACTTTCTGAACCTGTTTTTTTTCTCATATTATTAAGAAATATATCCTTTGTAATTTTACATGTTTGCCTATATGCGCTGTTTGTGAGAAAGATGTTTCTTGGAACTTAAGCAGATGGGGAGATTTTGATGTCATTTTCATCTTGACATTTGACAGTGTTTTGACACCTTACTACAAGGAGAAAGTTATTTTCTCACAAAATGAACTACAGCTAGAGAATGAGGATGGCGTCTCCATCCTTTTTTACTTGCAGAAAATTTATCCAGGTTGCTTGCAGAAACTTAAGCACTGGGCTATTTAAATGAGCACAAATTAGAGCCAGCTGGTGACTTGGTTTTTGTTTATGCAGATGAATGGAAAAATTTTCTTCAACGAGTTCAATGTAAAAGTGAGGAGGAAGTTCTAAGCGATCCTGCAAATGCTGAAGAGCTTCGTAATTGGGCATCATACAGAGGGCAGACTCTGACAAAAACAGGTATATCCATGACAGTTTTAGCGAGTTGTTGTAGAAGCTTAGCTGACAAAGACAACTTTCCATTTATGTTAATCATAATCATACTAGCCTCATCTAAACTGTATGGGGTCCCCTGTATAAATTATTTTCTATCATTCGTTTCTGTTAAGAGGCAAATTAGCATTTATACCCAGATTTTAGATGCTTTTCTTTATGCATGCAAACTATATATATTTAGGTCAATGGATTGGCTATTCTAATTTTTCCAGCTATTAACTTCTATTAGAGCCAAATAAGCATTAATATCTAAATCATTGATGTCTTTCTTATGCTTTCAAACCATGCATGTTTAATTCTACCTCAAAGTTGTTTCCCCTGAACTTCAATAAAGAGACCTCTTTTAATAGGTGCATTCTCTGGCCTTTCCTAGCACATGACCTGACCATGTTGATTTGATTTTTCCTAGTCATACCCATCATCCATCTTAGCATTCACATCTTTGCCACATGTATGCACATTGAGCTTGATGCTTTTTGATAGGCCAGCATTCCACATCATAAAAGATCACAGGTCTGATAGTTTTGAAGAACTTGTCCTTCAACCTAGCAAGGATTCTTTGATCACAAATCACCACGAGCATTCCATTTCTATTGGTGACTTAACATGTTTGCCATTGCAGTCAGGGGCATGATGTACTACAGAAAAGCATTGGAGCTTCAAGCATTTCTTGATATGGCTAAAGTTGAAGGTTTGTGGAATTTTGTATCATAACTGTCATTAACTGATTGATGCATGCATTTGAATTTGATTATTGACTGGTCTTGGATCTGACTAGACGTTGAAATGAATAAACCTTTTAACTTTAAATTATTGGTAATATAGACATCCGCGAAGGCTACAAGTCGCAGATGTCGACTTGTGATGAGAAGCATGAGAGGTCGTTATCCGCACAGTTGCACGCGGTTGCAGACCTTAAATTTTCATATGTGGTCTCTTGTCAACAGTATGGAATACAAAAACGTTCTGCTGATTCTCGAGCCCAAGACATTTTGAAAATCATGATAAAGTAAGTACCAAATCGTCTACGCTTTTAAGGTACTTCACAAATTACAGGATTCAGGAAATAAGAGAAGACATTGAAGGTAACTTACAAGTTGATGTTTTCATTTGTTTTACTATGCAGCTACCCTTCCTTGCGTGTAGCATACATTGATGAGATAGAAGAAGCGCACAAGGATAAACCAATAAAGACGTATTTCTCAGTCCTTGTAAAGGCAGGGCAAAATAATTTAGATGAGGTATATGTTACTATTTTGAGCTCGGTTCTTTACAGCATTTCCCTTAATTTAGTTCTGTGTCCTTGATCTTAACTTCGTTCGAATGCATGCCAAGTGATATTAAGCTATCCCCACCAACCTCTCTGGGAGTTGTCCGAGATGATTTTAAATTCATTTACATAATTCAAAATATATGGAAAAGTGAAATTAGCGTTAAATTAATAATTTACCAAAATAGCCGTCATAGAGACTATAGAGTTGCCTGTTCGAAGTTTAGAATATTAACTCCTTTCCATATGGATTTTGTGTTCCGTTTTTTTTTTTTGCAGGAAATTTATCGCATAAAGCTTCCTGGGCCTGCCAATATTGGTGAAGGCAAACCAGAAAACCAGAACCATGCAATTGTTTTTACTCGTGGAGAAGGACTTCAAACTATTGATATGAATCAGGTTATTATTTTGTTTCCTTTCGAGTTAGGTCTATTTGTCCGTTTTTAGCTACCATGATTAGAAGGACACTTTAAGTAAGTGATACTGCAGGACAATTACCTTGAGGAGGCATTTAAAATGAGAAACTTATTGGAAGAATTTCGTGAAAGACACGGTGTCCATCCTCCTACAATACTTGGGTTACGAGAACATATATTTACTGGAAGGTTTGTAATTTCAAGACAATGGAAAATGTTTTTGTTTGTCTTGTGTGAATACAGTGGGAATTTCACCTGACATGTATGATATTTGCTGCTGTAGTGTGTCGTCGCTAGCTTGGTTTATGTCAAATCAGGAGACAAGTTTTGTGACCATTGGGCAACGGCTGCTCGCAAACCCTCTCAAGTAAGTTCTTTTCCTAGCTTAACCACAATTTCGTAGATTATGATTTGCTAAAATTGAAGTATGTATTGGATCTGAAAGTTGCAAACGTTATATTTACGGGGAAAGATTTTCACGAAAAAGAAGGGATGGCGCAGCTATAAACAAATATATATATATATATTGGGGGACTCACAGCCCATCTTCTACCACCTAAAAATTTAATTTTTCCTCTGATTATTTGAGGCTGAAAAGCAGGAAGTTGAGTGGTTACCAAGTACTTGTTATGGTTAAAATGCAGGGTACGGTTTCATTATGGTCACCCCGACGTTTTTGATCGATTGTTCCATGTTACACGAGGTGGCATAAGCAAAGCCTCAAAGGGTATCAATTTGAGTGAAGATATTTTTGCTGGTACGGAGGCTTTTGGTCGCTGTTAATGGGTGCAATATAGCATTACGTTTGGTTTCTTTATGGTCTAATACTCCAATGTTTGAAAATTTGGTTGCAGGATTTAACTCCACTCTGCGCAAAGGAAATGTTACTCATCATGAATACATTCAAGTTGGTAAAGGTCGTGATGTGGGCTTAAATCAAATATCCTTGTTTGAAGCAAAGATAGCTAATGGAAATGGAGAGCAAACACTTAGCCGTGATGTGTATCGTCTTGGACATCGCTTTGATTTCTTCAGAATGCTATCTTGCTACTTTACTACCGTTGGCTTCTATGTCAGTTCTCTGGTAAGTAGATTACAACTTACAAAATTTATGAGAAATCCCTCTTATGAAGATTCGTTGATATATCGTGTTTGTTTGCATTCGCAGATTACAGTGTTGACCGTCTACATTTTCCTCTACGGGCGTTTGTACTTGGTTCTTAGTGGAATTGAGAAAGTCATGGTGAAAAAGGCTTCTGCTCAGCATAACGTGTCTCTGCAGGTAGCCCTGGCTTCGCAATCTTTTGTGCAGATTGGGCTGCTGATGGCATTACCAATGGTGATGGAGATTGGCTTAGAACGAGGTTTCCGAAACGCGTTAAGCGAATTTGTTATCATGCAGCTTCAGTTGGCTCCAGTGTTCTTTACCTTTTCTCTTGGAACAAAGGCACACTATTACGGAAGAAACCTTCTTCATGGTGGTGCACAATATAGAGCTACTGGGCGTGGGTTTGTTGTCTTTCACGAAAAGTTTGCTGATAATTATCGATTTTATTCACGCAGCCACTTTGTTAAAGGGCTAGAGCTGACAATGCTTCTCGTCATTTACAAAATATTTGGCCAGTCTTACGAGAATACTGTCGCCTATGTGTTGATTACTTTCTCCATGTGGTTTATGGTGGGAACCTGGCTTTTTGCACCGTTCCTGTTTAACCCTTCAGGGTTCGAGTGGCAGAAAATTGTAGATGACTGGGCAGATTGGAACAGATGGATAAACAACCGTGGAGGTATTGGAGTACCAGTGTTAAAGAGTTGGGAATCATGGTGGGAGAAGGAACAAGAACATTTAAAGCATACAGGATTTTCGGGACGATTGTTTGAAATAATTTTGTCTCTGCGATTTCTTATTTATCAGTATGGATTGGTATATCATTTACATATTACCAAACATAAGAAAAGTATCCTGGTAAGTAATACCACGGAAACCATTAGCTGATGAATCTTTGGAATTTTTTATTATTTTTTCTCCTGATTTGGGATTTTAAGTTCTGATGTCATGAATGATTGCAGGTATATGGACTCTCATGGCTTGTTATTGTTGTTGTTTTGGTGTTTCTGAAGGTACTTACTTGCTAGCCTATTGTTGGAGTGATATTGATATAGATTTCTTGCAGTCTACTGTGTACACAACATTGTTCTTATTTATTACGATGAACTTGTAGGTTGTCTCAATGGGGAGGAGGAGATTCAATGCTAATATCCAACTCGTATTCCGGCTTGTGAAAGGAATTCTGTTCCTTGGATTTGTTGCAGTTCTGGTTGTACTTTATATTTTGCTAGGGATGAAATTTGGAGATTTATTTATATGTATTTTGGCATTCATGCCTACAGGATGGGCTTTGTTACAGGTGAAACTTAAAATATTATCACCAGCAAACTGTCTCATGTTTTTTCCTGTAATTTTGATCGTCTCCAACTAACAAATTGGAATTTCCCTTTATACAGATTTCTCAAGCCTGCCGAGGTGTGGTGGAAAGGCTTGGCATTTGGGATTCTGTCCGCGCTTTGGCACGAGCTTACGAATACATCATGGGACTATTGCTTTTTGCTCCAGTTGCAATATTGGCATGGTTCCCATTTGTGTCCGAATTTCAGACACGGTTACTTTTCAACCAGGCATTCAGCAGAGGACTTCAAATTTCACGTATCCTTGCTGGTCGGAAAAAGGACTGGTCGTCCTCAAGTAGGGAGTGAGAAATACTTGCTCAATATTCTGAATCTTTTTGAGCTTAATACATTATAGCAACAACGCTTCCTTGCAACTTCATGGTGTGTATGCAAGGAGCTTTCGTTAGCAAAAGGGAAAAATATGATATTGTCAGGATACTGCAATTTCCAGGCCATTAACATGGATTTGACGTCCCTAATTTTGGCCTGAATTTGAGTACTTTGTATTGTTAGTGATATCTGGCTATGGTATGTCTTTCTTAATGGATGTTTGCGCACGCTTCCCAAAAATGTTTGAACCAAGTTGTCCGGCCATTGTTGAAGACGGCGTGAAAATCCAATGCTAGGAGTTAGTTCTTGCGCTGGTTCCTGCGACAGCGTTGACAAAATTTATTCAGTTTATAATCCCGTAAAAATTCTCGAATACAGGGCTATACCATATTGAAAAAACTCATTCTGTTCACAATAACATAAATATACTCTGAACGAAGGCTATTCCGTATAAGTTGTCATCTTTAACTTCCAATCCTATTGAAGCATTTCACTATTTCCTCTAGCACTGGTTGATCGACCTTTCTGGTTATAATACGGTAACTAAAATAAGGATTGGGTACACTTTTTATAGTGATAAAATTGGGAACGAGCACACGGCTGGCTCCTAATAGAGCCTTAGAAACCAATCATTGAACTTGCCCAGTTTTTTGTTTTGGGAAATTGGATATGGTTTTTGGTGGAGATCTTTGTGTTAGCTAGTTTCGGATTGCAATGACAGTTCTAAGCTAGTGGCAAATTGTAAGTCCTTTTCCTCTCATGAGCACTTTCCAGCTTATATTTGATTTTGGAGTTAAATCAATCATTACATATATATTAAAATAACTGATGAGACCAATGCTATTGCTTTTCTCCTTTGCTTATTTTATGATCTTTTTTAAATATTAAATATCACGTTCTCAAAGATGTCAATTTTTTAGTTATAGCCTTGAGTAAAATTGGGTCAAGTGAAAGTTGAGAAATGAATTTATTTTTTTTAGTAGTAATTTCTTTTTATTTTAGGGCTTAAGTGTGAAAAACTTTTATCTTCTATTACTCTTTGTTTATTTTTTCTTATTGAACATTTCTTTTGTCTTTAGAGAGGTTTTTCTTTCTTTACAAGAAACCTTTTAGTAAGAAGTGAATACCCATGTGGGTGCTTTTGAACAAGGGTAAGACCTAATTCTTTTCTTCCTCAAAACTTGAAAGGGTATCTCAAAATCGTTGAGCTTTTTCTTTAGACTCTCTCTTGGTTGATTTGTTGGGCTTTGATTTTTTTAAATAAATGATACTAAGTTCTTATAACACTTGAAAATATTATCTTTTTTATATAAGATTGATATTGTCCAACCATGTCATATTGTCATGACCCATGAAAATTTAATTCACCATGTCTTATTTGATAAAAACTTTATTTTGTTTATTTTAAGGTTTTTATCTTAAATATGATCACATTTTTGAAAAGGAATTTTTTTTCTTCATTTATTTTCCAATACACTTCATCATTTTTATCAATTTGACCAAGTTTTGTTGGAGCTTTCTAAGAGATCAATGTTTCCTCTACTCATAATTTCATCAATAAACTTAAACATTTCCTGTAAGAGAAAGTTCCTTTGTTGTAGAAAAAGAACCAGAGTAACAATTTTATCTTTGTGGGTTTGCTTTTTTGCTTTTTTGTTGCTATATACTCTATTGCAGCAACAATAAAATCTTTGCCTATAAATTCTTGATGCATTTCTATATCTATTTCTAAAGGGAGAAAGTTACCTAAAGACATTTTATTTTTTTTATATTGTTGGGATAAGGTTAGGATGATGATGATGATTTTATTTTTTATATTGTAAAAAGTAAACAAGGATTCCAACGTTAAGGACAGGTGTGGGTAAAGAAGCAAGTCCACCAATAGAAAAATTGGATGGGAACTTGGAATATTTGGTACTCTCAATAATTGCTACATCATTGTTCTAGGAAAGCTACTGAAAGGAAGACTATAGAAAACATGGGAAAAAATGATCAAAGATGATTTAAAGAAACCACAAATAAATAAAAATCTAGCTCTTCATAGAGGTGAATCACGAAAAAGAACTCATGTAGCCAAACCCTATTTTGTTGGGACAAGGCTAGGATGATGATTAAAAAATTTATTAAAATGCATGTATCATTATCTAATTCCTTTTCATGATTTAAAACTTAATGGAAAGAAGTCTTCAACAAGAATATTAAGATATAGCAAAATTTCATTAAGATGGAAATTTGGCAGTTTTACATGACTCCAACATTGTTCAATAGTGGATGTAGAAACTTCATTACATATTGACCCCTATCCAAAATTAGGTGGTAATTCCTTTAAAGTTTCTATGGTATAATAGTTTAGATAATCCCAACAATTGGTACAAATATCCAAGAGCATGGCGGAAGGACACTCATTGCCCTAGATTAGATTAGGATTTACTTTCACTTGCACTAGTAGTTGGTTTTTGCTTTGATTAATTTCTAGTTTTAATAATTTTCTATTTTTAGCAATATGGGCCAAACAATATCAATAATGGTATGCCTTGATCATGTTTAACCATATATTATGAGCCCACTACGAATGTGGTTGGAAAGATAGTGATATGTGATTAACCTATGCTACTTCTAGATATTTAACCTAAGCCTTCTATAAATTATAACATAGTTTATGATGATGCTTGTAGATCGTATGGTTGGGTGTTGAGAATACTTGCTACTGATCAAGTATGTACTTGAAAATGTTGAAGTCAATCATTTGAAAACACAAGTTAAATTCTCTATAACAATAGGTTGGATATTATCAAAAACTTTAACTTTTTTCTTAGTCATTCACTTATGATTCATAACTTTTTGACTTGAGCATTGAAATACTCAATTTGTTAAACTTATATCTAGTTTTTAAGATGAAAGAACATGTTGTTTCTTAATCTTCAAATCTTTTATAAACATGCTTCTCAATTCATTTTTTCTCAAATATCTTCTCAATTCATTTTCTCTCGAATATCTAAAGCTATGATATAGTCTAACTATTTTGGTAACTTAAATTCCTTTTATGTTCATTTTGCCAAATGTTAGTCACCGAATTTTTGTATGTTCATTTGTTAAAAGCTTACCCATTCGTTACTTGTGTTTTGATGATGAATATAATTTTTTTGTATTGTAGGCACTATAAAATAATAGAATGAGCATAAGGTTATCCTTCATTGCAAACTATGCAAGAGCAGGTTTCAATATACTTTAAAAAAAACAAAAGGTTGTGCACTTTACTTTTTAAAGAAGAGTTGATCAACCACTCAACCCTACTTCGCAGAGATTATCACCTCATGGGAATTTTGGAAAGTGTGGCTTCAACTCATACCATTATAACACATAATTAACTTCCTAACAAATCCTCAAAGTTACTTCATTTTCGATGTATTTATTAGAGAATAATTGCTTAAATTGATTCTTTAAATTATAATTAAAAGGTAGCCTAGTTGATTTGCTCACTTGAATTGCACCCAGAGGTTGAACCGAATACTAGCACCCCTCTATCAACCTAAAGGCATCGTTTTAAGCCTTGAACGTAGCACTAACCACCCCTCTGATCTGCTAACCTGAAGACATTGTTCGAAGCTGAATTCGCAGTTGAATTCCTCTAAAAATAAATTGTAACAACAGAATTTTGCCAGATACGAGATTTCAACCGTGCTGGCAAACGTCGCTATCTATAAAAAAAGGGTTCAGCGGAAACAAAGTTATAAAATGCATTTGTCATATGCACATTTCATAATCACATTAATTAACATATTTACGGACGATAAACTTCATACCTCACCCAATTATCCCAGTTCCCATCCACATGTCTAAATATTGCCACATTGAGGACAATTTCCATACTTCATGATACGTCCGAATTCCTGCAGGCGCACAATTTTACGAAATTTCGACGTTTATATTGCCATATTTTCTGGAGCCCAAAGCCGTGCTCCGAAAATCCGAACCCATAGCAAATAAAGATATAAACTTACTCGTATAACATTTAGCTTGGGTTTCAAACCTTAAAAAAAATAACGTTATATTGAGATCTGATGAGAATAAAAAGAGTACATCAGTGTATTTTATCACTTAAAAAAAATTTAAAAAACTAACAATGAGCCGTTAAACTAGAGCTATGAGTTGAATGATAACGAGCAATACTAAGTTATAATGTTTGACCATCAGTTCTGTTAAACTTTTTCTTTTTTTCAAAAATCACGGGTTTACTCTATAAAAGATTTGTTACTCCCGCTGCACTTGTACAATCCTTCCTTTCTGCTTTTTGGTATTTGCATGTGAGCGTTTATTGAATATGTCCAATTTCTTGTCATCGTAGTTGCAGTGCAGTTCTGTGAAATCCCCTAATTTTGTAATTGTAGTTGCAGTGCAGAGAGACAAGTGTTTTCAAATTCCAGCCCTGCAAAACCAGAAACTGCAGAGACGTTCACGATAACACGTTCTACTTGCGTTTGCCTTATTTGTAAAACAAACTGTTGATTAGGTAAACTGGTATAAAGTGGAGCTGTTGCGGCCACTGTAATTACGATTGGAATCACATAGCTTTGCTGTTTTTCAGCAATTCGCTATTGGGTGGTTCCATTGCTGCCATGCTCTCGTAGCTGTCACATGCTGGCAATAAATTACGATTATTGCATTCAACTTTTATAAATGTTATCATGTGCCTTTGATGCATTCCATGGTGGAAACGGAAAAGAGCTCAGCAAGACCCTCGTCATGGACAACTTCACAGCCAACATCTCTGAAAAAATTTTGAACTCTTCCGACTTTTTTTTATGATATTGATGCAACCGAGACACTTGATTTTGTTCTTCCTACAAAGGTATATGAGTTAATAGTTGCTAATCTTTCATCACAATGTGTTCATTCAAACTTTGAACTACCTACCTCAAAGTTTCTTTTCATAGTAAATGATATGCTGAAATACCATGATATCTAAATCCTCCATGCCAGGTGTTATCTTCGATGGTGGAGCATGTCCTAGATATAAGGTCTTTTATACATAAACATACAGTGTTGATCATTCATACATGGGCTCCATATTTTGATGCTCAATCTGAAAAATATGCTAAAGTTCCATGTCTTGTTGAGCTATACTGTTTGACTAATTTTTTATAAAGTTGAGCAGGAAATTGTTAGTCTCCTTGGTCCCTTCAAACATGTGTAGTCTACTTCTACTAATTTTGGTTTTCAAACACGTTTTTTTTTTGTTGAAATCAACTTTCAAAAAAGAAATGGTATTACAAGCAAGAGGAAAGACTTATATTCAGCCAATTAATATTATGTTCTTCCTAATTTTTGTAGTTTTTGCCATTGTGAAGAACATTTGTTTAATGCTTGTCCTTTTTTGTTTAAGAAAAAAGATTTTTAAGAAAAGAAAAACTTTGTTGAAGTTGAAGATATGAAAAATCAAGTTAATGTCGATGATAAAAATCTAGAGGAGCCACCAAAACAGATAGCTTGCAAGATAAATTTTTCCTTGTTTGAAAAAAATAGTATTAACTTAGAGACTAAAACTAGTGTCACCAGAAGGCTATTGTCAATGGTGAAGAGTCTCGACATACGATCCATAACAAGCGACGAAGTGAAGATCTTGCATGAGTGGTACCACTTTCTTGCTTTGATACAAATATTGGTATTTAGCTACAGCTATCTATTTTGAATCCTTTTACTCTTTTAAATTCAAGCATGGATGTTAAAAAATAATGTAAATTTTGTTAGGAGTGGGACCTTCCTAATTAATTTTCTTTACTTATTTTTTAAATGTATCAATTGTAAATGTAAAGGTAAAGTTGTTCACCTAGTAGACACTCCTAGAATTGAAAAGTTTTTTCTTTCCATCTTCAGCTTTGAGTCCAACACCCAAAAATTTAAAAATAAAAATAAAACTTAGATATCATCACTTCTAAGCTATTAGAGGTTATTGAAATTTTTGGCATTATTAGCGTGGACCAGAATCAAGAGCGTTTGAATATACGAATCATGAATGTACAGAAATACGAGCATTTGAGTTTGGTTCCGTGTATCTCTGGTTAACGTAGTTGGTGCTATCATTTTTTGAATCCCACTGACGTATGATGTCCCCCTTCATTCGACGGTCCACACTTCAACTCCAATCCGCCCTTCTTTTCCTCCTCAGCCCAACTCGGGTATCCAAGACCGCAATTGACGGTTTAGTGAATGCCCCATTTTATGTCACTGCAGTTCTGCGAAACCGGACAATGCCTTCCTCCCTCTGTCACTCCATGAAAAGTTTTATGTGTCAGAGTCTTGTCTGCGTCTGCCAATCCTGATTCCCTGGCCTGGAAGTTCATGTCAATCTGCTACAGATGCACATAGTAAAAGGTATTATAATGAAGCTCTATACTTGGTCCAACAACCTGCAAGTCAACACAGAAATTGCTTTTTCTCTGTTCCTGTATGGTGGTCTAGCCTTTTCTATTGCTATATCTCTTTACAAAAATAGATAGCCTTCCTGCCTTTATTAAAAAAACCCAAAACAAAAAACACTCATGCGGCATAGTCTGCAAATTTCATCCAGCCATGCCTATGCTCTCCCTTCTTGGGACCCAAAACCCAACAAAGAGGCGCGACCAGACCCTAATGCGCCGATAAGATTAAAGACGAATCACAAAAATATGGCCGGATCAAGAAAGCCGCAGCAAATTACCAACTTACAGTGAAAAGCAAAGCATAATATTGCTCGCCTCTGCACGTGTTCCAACACAATGACAAGAGACGAAATTGCACAGATATGGATCATTGCACATCATGTCTGGAACAATGCAAGATTTGCGACAACTCCACATCACTTTCAATAAGAGTTTCACCTGACCAATAAAAATGTAACAAAAGCTTCACCGCATGTCAGAAGACGCTACTTCACGTAACCCTGGGAAAAGCCTAAAAACTTCTTTAGGAGCTCCTACGGTGTCAGCGTATCCATGTGCCATGTGTTCTTCACTCCCAAGTCCCAACCTCAGCCTGTTTCTTGAATCCCAACCTTAGCCTGTTGGGAGGCGGGGGATGTTTAAATAATATAAAAATATATTTTTAATTTCAACTGAACTGAGGAAAATAGTAGTATGCGCTATGAATAATTACAGAAACGTTTAAATAATGTAAAAATATATATTTAATTTCAACTGACCTGAGTAAAATAATAGTATGTACTTTGAATAATAAAAGAAAGGTTGCAGGTTCAAGGTTAGTCAGAATTTTCCCCGACTGCCCCACCCCACCATGTATAATGTATGTACGCTCACATAGATATTCATACGCTGTTACTTAGCATTAATCAACTCTTAAAAAAGTTTGTATGCTCTTCCCTAAACCCAAGACTCCAATTACAGAAGTAATTTTATACTTGGTTGCATTGCAAACCGCCAAATAACAGTTTATTTGCTCACCAAAATGCGTAAATCTGGCTTACACAGAGAAAGAAGTGTATTTTGATATTTGTATTATTTTTAAATTCCAAGCTTGAAAGAGATAGAAAACCATGGTGCAATCTACAGTGTTTTTACATAGAAAAAATTGCCCTGCACGTACTTTTGCAACAATTTTTTTTTGTCGCACTATGTTCATGTTGTTTTTCCCTCAATGCCTCATGCCTCATCTTATTTTCTGTGTATTGCCAATAATTTTACCTGTTAAGTGTTTGTACTCTACCCTCTCTTCTAAGAATAGCTGACCTTCTCTGTTTTGTTTTTTCCCCTTGAAAGCCTTTTGTTTGATATCAGGAAGATATAAATTTGGTTAAGGTTTGTGATTTATATCTTACAAACTATACTGTCACAGACCGTTGGGGTTTGTGATTTATATCTAACAACCTACAGTAACATATACAGGTGAAGCTCTTTGGGTACATGCAAGGCCTGCGTGTAAGGTTGAAGTGGACTAAACGAACTTAAGGGTTTCATGAAGTAACAAAATAACAGTAGTCGATGTCTCTTTGTCTAACTTTACTACCTCCGTAGTGTTTCTGAAGAATGTTAATTTTTAATTTTAAAAAATTCATTTTTTTAAAAAAAATTGAAACGTGATTGTATAGGACATGCTTGAAATCCAACGTTAATCATGAACTCATATCCGGTTACTTTGTTAAAGTGCAACTAAAAAATTATGCAAAATAGGAAACTTTAACCATACTATTAAAAAGGAGGTTACCTATATGCGCTATTGCAAGAGGACATACGACATTGGAGATGACGCTACAACATTTCCAAATTAATGAAGTTACCCAGTTCATGCTCATACACTGCCAAGCTTAATAATATTTTCAGTTTCTACTTTCTATGTCATTGGAGTTTCTTGAGGTTTGATGGACATTCAACCATGTAGCTTTAAAAAGCATTTGTCAAAACTCACATTTCATAATCACATTAACAAATCTATGGATAATAAACATTCATACCCTAGCAACTCATTCTTTTGCATCCTAGTTTCCCATTCCCCATCTACAGCTAAAAAGTAGCCACTGTGAATGTAACAACATTGCCCCAACATTGTCCAGCACCCCAAGGAATTCACTGAGATCCAATGGATCTAGGGTGGAAGACCTAGAGAATACACCTCTAACAAGCAAGCCACCCATGGAAGGAAGCGAGTGGCACAACAACTTTCTAATAAACGAGAATGCACCTCAAGGAGAACAATTAAACTCCAAACAAGGACCTTGCAAACAAATACACAAACAACCTTGTAGACAACATCGGTGGAAGGGGAGAGGATGCATCTACCGAGGGGTGCCTCACCCCCAAACCCCTAACGATCTGGTACAAGGTTCATCATGGCATTGCACCAACGCTATCTGGTCTTGGTTGCCTACATATCTACGACCATCATAGAATCAGGGCCATGTAATTCTCCAAGTCAGGGTAGTATGAACAGGACTTAGAAAGGGATGCAATAGGAGGAAGTCCTTCTGTTGGCTTGGTATAGCCAAGCTAGGATGGGTTTTATAACACTTGAGTAACAGACAAGGGCACCTCAGAGTGTTCCATGGTCCCTGAACCATGGGGATGACCCAGGAGAACCTCTAACTTGAGACATCTCTTACAATCCTTCCTTGCACAAAAAAAGCAACATCCTCGGAGCAGAGCCTAGGATAACTTCGAGAGTACACTTCAAGCATGGGTTTGGAACTCTGTCAACTCTAAGGGATCCCTCAACTCATTTGACGCCAGGCTTGAAGGAAGGTACCAACTCCAACAATTGATACATTCTTCCATCCAAGGCTTTGCATGAAATGCAAAAGGCACTTGGAGGAACCCCAAAAACTTTCCCTACTCTGTGACAAGAGGGAGAAGTCCAACCCAAAGGGCCAACGTCTCTAAGGTGTCCCCTAGATCTGTCCCTTATTAAGTCTAAAGACTTGTCTTCTTGCATAGACCCATACCTAGGCAAGAGGACAAGCTCTTCTTCCACATGTCCAGCCAAGTTCCATTCCGAATGGCATCTCAACACCCATCAATTCCCTTGATTAATTTTTTTTGAATTGATTTTGAGGGCTCACCAGGACCACTACCCATCCTAGTGATGGACTTGGGAAACCGAAACATAGAGAGAACATGCTCCAAAGGAGCCATGTCTTTGTAAGAAACTCAAGCTTACTAGAACCCTAGGTTCTACTTCTCACATCAAGACCCATGGGGTCTCACCAATCCAACCATCTAAGTACTAAATCACCACGTCTATGTCATCCACATATTTTTCTTTTGTTTTCCCACATCACATCTATTTAGGATGGTAGGAAGGGAGTCGAGTGTGATCTCCCTTTGAAATAAGGTACATAGGTAGATCTTTTGAATCTGACCTTACCATCGACAAATGCACCAACATCGCAATCCACATTTCATCATCCAACACTATTCCATTTTCATTGCAAGAGAGAAGATCCAAAATTTGTTTGGAAAACTTCTCCAAGAGACTAGCATAGCATACTAACCCTGTCTATCATTGGCATCATTAGAGGAAGTCCAACATCGAGAACACCTACTTAAACACTTGGACAAGTGGAGGATATGTTTGGCAGTCAACCCCAAGATAATCCTCCATACACATGTCTCACACCACCCACAACCACATGGTCCATTACAACCACAATGTCCTGTTCATGGGAAAGGATAAGTTGCACTTGCATCTTAGATTACACCTGATGATTTGCGTTTTGGGTGACCGCGATATCGCGTACGCGATATCGCAGCCCGTCACCAGTTCTATAACTAATGTTTGGGGGATTAGTTTAGACTGTAGCGAAGCTCTGGCAGTTTTCTCCCTCCAGAGATAGAATATTTTCCAGTGTCTGCCTGCAATGTGGTGAATGTAATTGTACAGCATCCTTTATTTGAGTGTGATGTACTTGGACACACACAGACCGACAATAAAGATCAAGATTACTTCATCATTGCAACATTCACTTTGTTTATTTATTTATTTAATTGTTATTTACTGC
>MNCI01036774.1:10604-26944 GCA_015680685.1 Gnetum montanum | reverse complement strand
TTAGAAGAAGTCGAGGCAAAGATCAATAAGATGTTGGAATGGACGTATCAAAAGTATGGAGAATTTATCAACATCATTGGAGATAGAGTTTTGATAACCCAAGAAGCAGGACAAAACAGTAGACAATCGGAAACAAGGAATAAAGAAAGTAAGAGCTCAACTGCCAATCATATGTATGAATGCAACATATGCCTGTACGATCACCCCAAAGGCCAATGCTCAATCTTGTCACATTTATAGGAGCATTGGGGAAATACGCTACATCCAGAGTTCGTACAGAGATACTACGTTCGATCACAGTGGCAACAATCCCAGTCATGGGGGAGACCACCCTTGGACTGGAGACACCCTTCATATCATCCGAACTCAAATGCTTATCTTGTTCAACATCTTGTTTCTCCAGTTGGGCCAACATACTCTATCTCACCACAGTACCATTCTCCTCAATACTATCAGCCCATGCCTCCAACACAACCACCACCTTGTGTACCCTATACTCCTCCTAACTTTCAACATTCTCATCCTTTCCCTCCTTCTACACTGCCACCAATTGTTCCTAAGGTGTCTGCACCACAGCAACAACCCACGAATAGTACTTGTGCTACTACTTCCAACAGCAGTGAGAGGCTTGCTCAACATCAAAAGCATCCCTTCTTTAAACATTGTCGTAAGAAGGGAGAACACAATTCTAAGGCCACTACATCTTCCAAACTAGCACAAGTCCCACACTGTGGTGCACCCTTATCTTCGAACCCAATGCCTCATGTAACTTCATCAGGCCCACCAACTCACACTCCAACAATCGTACGGCCCAATGAACATAGACATGGAGAGCGATAACCTGATCCTTGCATACTATCTTCCGGTCACAAACATCATAGTGGGTCAACTCGTTATCCGGGAACTACATCGTATAAATTGCGCCACTATGCTCATTATAATCAAGTGTGTGAAACCCGATGGGGTAAATATGACCAAGCCAAAATACTTCCAAAATGCAAGGATCCCCGTTGTCAATTATTAATCCTTGCCATCCTCAACCGTTTAGCTATGAGGGATATCCCTCATTCTAATAAGCATGATTAATAACCACTCTTTAGTTTTCTTTAATTTTTCAATTTTTGTTTTCTAATTTTTCATTTTTCAAGTTTTTGTTTTATCTTCTTATCTTTTGTGTTTTTGTCTTTTTACGTTTTTGTAAGTAATCTCGTCTATGAATAAAACACTCATGTGGATCGTTGGTTGAGGTGTGTTCTATGTTGTCAAGTCTCAAGTGATCAATTATTTGGACAGTGAGCCATTACACTCACTCATCCACTCTAAAAATACGAGGTTNTGTTCTAGGGGGTCCCACTGAAAAGACATGCACCCATGCCTGAAGGTTGGCAGCTTCTCTGGATTCAGTATTCAAAAAGAAAAAGAAAAGAAAGAAAAAGAAAAAGAAAAGTACCACAAAACAAAAATCACTCCTCCCTTGAACAAAACGCCAACTGATCGTATGCCTTGTTGTTATGGTACTCTCATAGTTGTTCATCATGGGATGAAACAATGCGATGTCACTTGTCAGAGGAATGGACTTGGTCCTGATCTTGGAACGATGGGTTAATGACACCCTAATCATGCTTTACATGTAGGATTCACTGTGTCCTGGGTCAGTTACCTCATGTCCCAACCTTTATGATCCCTTTCTATAGTTCGTCTTATCTCACTGTTTGTGTAATTGTAGCTCGTGTCCCGTGTAGCATAGAATTTTCATCTCATTCCGATGATATTTACATGTGTGTGTTTTGTGGAGTTAGTGCAGATTACATTTAACCCTTCTAGTGCCCACAGACACTTTAAGTGTGGTTACACAAGGGCATTATAGGTTGAAACCTGTTTTGGGGAGGACCCACTTGTGTAATCTTTTATAATCTTCACTTAATGATATAGCTCACACACACCATTTCTCACCCTCAGCTTATTTTTCATAACATTCTTTCCCTACTATTCTCTCTTTGCATTTCAACATTTCTATGTACCTTCACATAACCTTTTTCTTACCACCCAAGGTTTCATTAATAAAATCCACGCCATCATTATTATTCGTGCCTTCAAAACCATCTAATTACCCAAGAACTCCTTTACAATAGCCTAATGTCCTAAGTTACAACACTTATTTCAAGAAAATCCCTTCAAAATTTGGTTTTTTTGCTATGCCATCATTATTATTCATGCCTTCAAAACCATCATTATTCGATCTTTTTTGCTATCATGTCCCGATAGTGATATCACGTACGCGATGTATCGTACATGATATCGTGTCCCCAAAAACCTATAAATAGGTGACCCTCCCACAGCACTTAGCATCATTTTTTCCATTCACGCGGGGGAGTTTTTGATTTTTCTTTCTACAACTTGCGATTGAGTGACCCTTGCTTTTCTCACTATATCTTGCTCGCTGATACTCCTATTTTTATTCCGTTTGAACTTGCTTGAACCCGAAGTGTTCAGTTTAGTCATGGGGAAGGGACATCGGCCAAAAAGTGCCTAACGTTTTTGAAATTTATCATCACCCAAAGGACATCAGCTAGGGTAATTAGCTATAACACTTAGAGTAATTGTGCCTAAAAATAATTTAATCCTTAGGTATACCAGGAAATTAAAATTGAAAAACCACCTAAGTAAAAGGGACTCATTATTACAATCTTTTGGGCAAGATCACATGGAGATAAAATAAGATCATTAGTTAAGGCAAGCAGTAAGGTATAACTTAAATTCTAAAACAACCTTACTAACGCTTGACCCCATGTGATTGCAGATGGCCCTGAAACGTGGACAGCAAGAAGGTCCTACTCAAGGTGGGAGAAAATGATCTCGGAGAGGTGGAAGACAAGGTCTTATCGGACAACATGATGAACAAGAGGAGTAATCATTCAGCATTCATCAAGAGGAACCTCCTACCAGACGATCCGGGTAGGCAAAAGGAGGAACTGCTGCAGTGCTTGAACAGGGACAATAGCTCACGTTGCCCCAAGATTGTGTTCAAGCCATCCATGAGAAGTCCACATTCGCTGTGGTGATTGTGGAATTGAACTTCAAATCTTTCGCAGAGTTCGCTCCTAAGGCTATTAGGGATCACCTCACCGGGTCTCCCTTCTAGCCTATCCTCTCTGAAAGTGGTGCCTGGTACCTAGGAGAGATGTACCAATTTTGGCACAATAGGGAGCAAGGCACAACTGTCAATATTTGTGGTGTGACAGTTGACTTCTCCGTGCAGGCCATTTCGGAAGTGTTAAACCTTCCGAATACAGGGCCCAAAGTTGCTAAGTTATCCACCCGTTCAGACCCCGATGTTCGAAAGGATTGGTTGGAGAAGGCTTATGGCAAAGATAAAACATTTGGTGAGTTAACGATGGAAGAGAGGATCTATTTTAAAATTGGACCATATCACCTCTTCCCCACAAAGGGCTTGAAGAGAATATCAACGTATGCAGCTAGAGAATGTGCAGTGTTGATGGGAAAGGTTAACGCTAACCTGCCCCATCTATATTTGATGGAGATCCTGAGGTGGTTTGAGGAATAGAAGACAGGGAAGATGGCGTTGCCTTTCCCCTGTCTTATCAGAAAGCTGTGGCAACATGCTGGTATTCGAGGATACACCAATGATGTTCTATGAAAAGCCCAAACTACTTCATATGCTGAATTGCTAAAGGCGCCAGCTCCAAGGAAAAGCATTGGCGAAGAGTTGGGACTAGAACGAGAAGAAGAACATATGGCTGGACCCAGTCAACCTCCAGCCATGGGTCCCAACCAACAACAAGAAGCAAGACCTAGCATAGGCCAGGATCAGTCGCCACCACCGCAAGACTACAGATCGTCGATGAGCCATCTTAGGGCCATCGCTGAGATGGTCAGTTGGGGAAGTCATGATGACGCAAACCTCTTCTGCGTCATTGATGATGCCAAGTAGCCTACTGTTTCATTGGATCGCACAAGGGGTGAAGTCTGCATTCACACAGGAGGAGGGGAAAGTAGATGGTCACAACAGATCTCAGGAAATGCAGCATCTTTCCAGGTGCAATTAGAGACTGGTGAAGGGGCCACTGTGGTGGTCATGCAACACCAAAATGCCGCGGGAGCTACAGAAGTGTTCGCTGACCACATCAAAGAATCTTTCAATGTACCTGTTGTGCCACCAGCAAATCTCACAGGAGCACGGGATGCTCAAACTCTAGCCGGAACGTCAATAACTCCTGCGGAACATGAGGATGTGCTTGATCGATTGCTTCAAATAGGACAAGTAATGACGTCCCTGTTTGACATCCCTCAAGATGTCATGGCAATTCAGTCAGACCTCATTTCCACAAAGGGGAAGCTAGTCTTAATAGAAGTAAGGGTCGAACATGCTGAAGCTAAAGTGAAGAAACTACAAGAGCAGCTTGTTGCCTTACAAGCAGCACAGCAAGACCCTCTGCAATTTGTTCCCGCAGACTAGCTAGATAACTTTAGAACTAAGCAACTAACAAAGTTAATCACAGAGAATAAAAGGGTGGTGGATGAAAAGGAAAAGGTTGTTTGGGATGCCTCCGCAACACAAGCGCAAAATCATGCGCATCTTAAGGCACTCAAGGCCTTACAAGAAGAAAATAAATAGCTTACGACTGACAACCTTCGGTTGACCACTGTAGAAAAGCAGAAGAATGTTCTTGATGAACACTTTCATCAATTATGAGAGCAATTTATCCGGGTCAACCGAGACGTAAGCCGTTTAGCTAGAGAAAATCGAACCCCCTCGATGGAGGAGGTACACGCCATTTGTCAAAAGTCAGCGATTTAGATAAGCGCATGGCAGAATGAGGCTAAATGGCATGAAAAGCTGAAGAAGCACTTCCGCGATCAGGTGGGGATGTATAAACAGATCCTTGAAAAGGAGATCCATATGGCCAAGGCCCAAATCAACACTATCAATGCTCAACACACTGACTGGCGGGCCATATTGGACACATATGCCCTCATCCACCAAGCGGAAGTTAAAAACCAGGAGCTGCAGATTCAAGACTTGACAGAGTACATGGAGTTGGCAAATCTAAGATATGCCAATCTTGCCATGTTGACAGTAGGATGCCCAAGGTCAGAGCTCAGGCAGCAAGTAGTAACCACCCACATCAAATACGAAACAAAATTTGCAGAGTTCAAGAAGCTGGTGGAGAAACTAGATGTTGCAAATTCTGAACTTGAGGTGGTGAAAGCCAGCTACTAGGGATAGAAAGATGTCGCAACCAACTTGGCTCGATGGCTAGCAGACTTTCATGAGTACAAAGATAAAGCCAGAGCCTATGAGGAGGAATGACGGGTGTTCGTGGCTTGGTACGTCAACGCTAACCAAATGTTTCTGCAACTACCCTGTCCGTGGGAAGTGCCGACTCCGTCAAATGTTGGAACATTAGCATGGACGGCACAGGACCCTCAGATCAAAGAGGAGAAGCTCTAGGCCATACTTCAACATCATCAAGCCTCAAAACCAGGAGCACATGACAAAGGGAAGGCACCAATGGAGGAACCACTGCCACCTGGAACTACATGAGTTCCACCCATTTTTGTAAATGTAGAACATTTTGTGTTGTGTCTTCATTTTGTTTTGTTTTCATTTCACACTACGACGTAGTCCCATTTTTACCATCCAATAATCCCATACCTATCCACTATGTAATAACTGTAACTCGAGGACGAGTTTTCATTTAGTCGTGGGGGTATGATGAGTTGCGTTTTGGGCGACCGCGATATCGCAGCCCACCAATATCCCTTGTTTGGGGGATTAGTTTAGACTGTAGCGAAGCTCTGGCAGTTTTCTCCCTCCAAAGATAGAATATTTTCCAGTGTCTGCTTGCAGTGTGGTGAATGTAATTGTACGACATCCTTTATTCGAGTGTGACGTACTTGGACATGCACATGACCGACAATAAAGATCGATATTACTTCATCATTGCAGCATTCAATTTGTTTATTTATTTATTTAATTGTTATTTACTACTTTTCTAATTAGTTTCTCTCACCCTTAAACTCACATTAGAATGCAGAATGAGTACGACTTGATTACGAGCATTTAAGTGTGACTACTTGGTAACCCAGTAGCGTACTTAGGATTTGCGCTTGGTAATCCTAGTGGTAGTCGTGCATGAAGTCCAAGATGTGTACAGATGGTCGAGGAATGGATGCTCATCGCACTTAGGCTAGTTTAGATTCTCTTACCCTTTCCCTCCTAGCTTAGATAATATTACTTTCCATTGCCTTCAGGAGTAGCATTAGATTAGAAACCCATCATACATCTCACTTTGGACTAAACCATACGTGACAAATATAATACTAGTCCAGGTGGGAAGACAGCGAACTGTGACCTAAGGTTAACTATCTAGGTGCCACAACTAGTTTGTCTGCGGAGTTTGACCGGATCACACGTGAAAACACTCGTATTTGTATGGTTGAGTGTAGGGGTACCTCGTGACTCATCAACACCTTAGAAGTTGTCCTTCCCACTTTGAGAGATGGGACAAGCGCCATTTTCTGAATAGTTAGTCCAAGGAAGCATGTAGAATCACCTCTAAGGATAATCACAATCATGAATTTTCTAAGGAACATCTAGGTTCCCATAATCTAAATTTTTCCTGCCATGCAAGAAACAACAGCAACTCACTATCCACACCTTTCATTGAATTTTTGAACCCGAAGGGAAGATCATATTTGGGAGGTTTCTTCCATAGGCAAGTACAGCAACACAACTGCATTGTACCCATGATACATGCCTAGTCCACATAGTCAACACAACCGTATTGTTGAACCACTACCAGTCCACATAGCCAACACAACTGTATCATCAAACTACTACTAGCTGAGGGAAGACATAGATTCACACATCTTACCCATATTCGATTCCACCTTAAGAAAAACTCGAGAAGCAAAAGAGTTCATCCCTCAAAATTTTTATAGAGAGGGAGTTTTGTTTCATCATATGAGGTCTGGGTTTTCATTAAATTCACACCAGTCCATCCCATTTACAACAATTGTTGTGCACAAGGCCACACCATTACCTAGTATCATCAAATCCAAACAACAAACGTGAGAGTCAACAAGAACATTTTTCCCATAGGAGGACTAGGTCCTCGAGACAATTTTACAACGAATGGGCTTCACCAACATCAACTACAAACTCAAAATAATACATGATTCATCCCTAAACGATTTACAATAAGAAAGGTCTACTAGAGAACCCTAACAAGGAAATCCCTCTGGAGCCCCAAAAGTTAAGAGAGAGTACATAAGATCACGTCTTGCTTGCAAGAGAAGAGATATATACATTCAAGCTACATCAACAACATGGCCTCATATGGGAGATTCCATGAGTTCAACCACAGTAACAACATCCTATCTTTGAAAACAAGCTCCAAGAGTTTAGTAAAAGTGGACCACTACTTGGAACACGGCCCAAACATCAATGGCTTCTAAATCCCATCTAAGGAACAACTATCCCGACATAACCTGCATTATTATTTTAGGAACTGAAGAGGGTATCTATTAGAATGGAGAATGAGCCCTCATAGGACTAGAGAATCACCAAGTAATGGAGTGCTTGGTCATGCTATTCCCCCAGAGAGGTTAGGACACCAACATAATTTAACAATACAGCCAAGAAATGGGTTGACACACCAGAAAGATGAGGTGATATACCAGAGTACACTAGAGAAAAATGGGGCAATACACCAAAGTACATGAGGGATAGAGTACACAAGGGAGAGGGGGCAATACACCATAGCCCACAAAGCATCATAAGCCCCCAATCATGAGAGCACACCATAGTCCACAAAAGCACCAAAAGCTCCAATCACGAGAGCATAGGCTCAAGTGTTTTCGAGCACATACTGTTCCACCATGCAAGGCCACCAAGAGTAGTTAACAATTTTTATAACTGTAACATCATTTATTCAAGGATGGACCACCATCCCAATGCTTGCAAAAACTAATCCAAGATCACATTTCACCATGGGAGAAGGAGTCTAGGTGCTAATTCCTAGAACTCAACTCTACCCTATAGCATCACGTTGATTTGAATTTTTAGTCTGCCATTACAATTCACATGGTCACCATGAAGTGCCTGCTATCAAGCTCAAGTTCATTGAACCAATTTGTTTGAATTTTAAGCTACATTCCACCATCGATCACCTATGAATAAGATTTCTGCCAGTCAAGGAACCCAAAAGGAAGAGTTCCCAAAACTTATACCATCTCAAGAACGTTCGTCAAGGGACACACCATCATGCCATGCCAATATCACCAAGAACACCAAACATCAATTTGGGAGCACCTTTGGCAAGGACATGCCCTAGCCTCCTCATTACAACACCCTTTATTAACAATAGGATTTTCCATAGGGCTTTCAGCAAAATTACACATTAAGGCACAAAGGCCGCTTACAAATATAAAGAGGAGGTGCTTCAAGGATGAGCACAAGGAAAACACCGTACATCAAGCTTGGCCTTGTCATAGGGTGTGGCACAGGCCTACAATAAAGGGACAACTAATTCACATAGGGAAACCACATCTAGCACTTTTGTGTGCATAAATTGTCAAAATTGAATACATCACAACATTACATTACAAGTTTACACACCCAAGGATAGGAATACATTTAGTGGGCATAATACATGACATTTGGGAATGCTACCTAGGCCTAGAAGGCTATAGGACAAACTACCTGAGCCCATCCTAAGCTGAAGGGTTTAGGCCACCAAGAGCATACCAAAGTTGCACCATGCTGTTCTAAGAAAAACCTATTTATGTCTCTACACGTACACGAATAACTATCGCACTGCACCCACTAAACAACTGCCATCAAATGAAATTGAACTAGGAAATGAACGCAACGATTGAACAATGTAGGACACCAACTAAGAATTCATCACCTACCACAATGGGACCTCAAGGCATTGGCCACTCTTGGGCAATTAGTATCTGGCATGGCTAGGGATATTGTTCTATGCCATCTACTAATCCAATATTTGTAGGGTCTAGGATAGACCACCGTCCTTTGTTAATGCTTACCTAGCACTAAGAGGCAAATAAATCATGATGTACCAGGTGCTCCACCACAACAAGGGTACTAATAAATCCACAACCCAATGTTGGGGTTCTGAGACCTAGTAACCAATTCATGAAGGCCTCAAGAGCACACATCTTCCCTATAGACATATTGCTCATAGAATCAACTAAGGTCACCACTAGTCACATCTTTGTACTTATGGTGCCTATAAGACTAAGACAATAGCTCAGAAACAAAGGAGTTAGCAGGAATATGATCAACACATTAGCCTCATATAAAACCATCAAGCATGATCACACAACAAAGAAATATCAATCTCACAACATCATAGAGAGCAAGACCTTAGCACACGCATAAAAACATGATAGGTCAATTAGATACGCTCGCACGAAAGAATTTATCATGAGGCACACCCAAAGAGAGAGAATTCCAAGATTCACATACAATAAACGTTCCCAACCACTGGCATTGGTTTCCACTAGGATCAAAATCTCAACAAATTCATAAGAGGCATGGGTAATAGAGATTTGTTACCTCAACTTGAAACAACAAGAGGGAGACCAAGGTTGAGCCAACAATAGGTCTCCACAAAGCTCCAATTCTCACTATGAAGGGCAACATCAAAGAGGATGCATCTACAAAGAAGACTCTCATCAAGAGAGGTGAGGTCTTAACAAAAACCAACAATAGGATGACCTCCAAATCAAAATGCCCAAGAAATAACACCCACCAAAGAAGTGATGCCACTAAACCAAGGGCAACAACCAACTTAACTTAAATGAGGAAACACAACGTGTGAAAAGGTCTGCAACAAGGGCAACCATGCCTGCCTGAACTACAAGAGATTGTCAAAACAAGGACCACAACAATTTGGTCTTGGGATGACACACATGCCTCAAAATGCATCCTTCACAATGGAGTTACTGGAAATTTTCAGGTTGGTTTTATGTATCCAGTCAACACGTTGCACTCTGAAACCTTCGCTGAAAAAGTTCTGTCAAAAAGCAACAGTTCAGCGGTGCAAAGAGGGCAGAGGGCAGAGAGCATAACTAATTTTACTTCCTTGAACACAATTCAACAAGACTATGGATAATGCAGAGTCCACGCCTTCACGGCTCACGGTCACGGTTGTGTAGTTATACCCATTCACTACTCACGCTGCTCTGTCACGCACTGCATTTGTACACGCTCCACTGTGCTCCCTTCCTCCACTGCAGTTCCCAATTGCAGTGCTTTCCTTTCAGATTTTTGGCAACATAGATACAGTAGTCCAGCTCGGCTCTGCAGGTAAGCGTTTATTAAATACGTCCAAGTTCTTGTCACAGTAGTTGCAGTACAGTCCTGTGAAAGCCGACAATTATGCCCTTCAAACTCATAAAGCACTAATACCTCCGTCATTCTTTCCTTCATGGTAAGGTTCGTAACACAATCTTTGTCTGTTATGTTTACGCACACAAAGAAAGGTATCGTGATAGGATATACTTGTCTGCAGACTCACGCAGCATTAAAGCAATTGCGAGATGAACACAGCAAGCTTTCCTTTGCTCTGTTTCTGTGTGTGACATTCCAGTCTCTCAGAATACAACATTATCATGTATTTTTACGGAAATCGATTGTCCTGCTGCAAAATGTTTTGAAATTCAAGACCTACCCCTGCCCCAGCAAAGACACCAGACCCTTTTGCACACACGAGACGGAGGACAAGTCCATGACTGGCTCAGGACTGCGGCATCACAAAGTATGGTGCAACACAAAACCATAATTTACAAAATCTGGCAAATCTCCTCAGAATGTGACCCGATGTATCTTACTTAGTTTTAGCAAGGACTTAAAAAACTTGCAGATAGGTTACCATTTCAAAAAACGTTACACAACAAATCGTCTGTACGACATTTCAACGAGAATGCAGCAATGCAAAATGCAGGTATCCTGAATTGAAAATGTAACAAAACCGGGACCGAATTTCGGTATCTGCGAGGGCACTGCACTCCCCTGTAGTCATCGCAACGGTAAATAAACCCGGGGTTGAAATTATACAATATATTCCATAAATAATGGTTGATTCAATGTATAAGACGTACGAATTAGTCTGCACAGAGCCTCTGATGTATATTTACATTACTTTCAAAATCCTGACCTGCAAAATGCCATGGGAGAAGTGAAAAAACGTCCCAAAAACAGGCGATTCTGGCGCAGCTACGCGGAGCAGCTAACATGGTTGGTGCCATAGCTCACCGACTGCAGGTTCGACTCCGAGAAATTGGTGGCCCACCGAGCGGCGCCACCGTCGGCCGCCGCAATATTATAGGCATACGAAGCCGCTAGCGGCTTGGAGCATGAATCCTTGGCTAACGCAGCGGACCTTTCCATAACAAGGATGCTCGAAAACGTCGAAAAACTGTTGCCTACAAAAACCGCTGCAGCTTTGCAAACCTCGTAATCGATGGCGGCTTGCACCACATACGGATACTTCGCATAAACGGTGTCCGCCACGCCCAGAGTCCGCTTATGCACGGCCACCAGTCCATGCTCGGCCCAGCCTTTCAAAATACGCTCCTCATTTTCCAGCAACGCCTCCGCCATGGCCAAATAAACAACAACAACACCACCACGTCGGCCCCTGCTCCTTCCCAAAATGCGCGCCACGCGCTCGATTATGGTATCCTTGTCCGCGCACATGTTGAGAGCCTCCTCGCCCCGCTGCCGCGCTCTCGCCTCCACTTTCCCACAATGGATTCGCCAGTCCTTTTCCACGCGCATGTGCACTGCCGCGTATCCGCCGCCGTCGTTGCGGGAAAATCCGCGATTTCCGGCACCTTCGGCGGAGCTGGCGGGATTCTCGGCGCCGTGGCGGCGGATGGCGTCGACGACGCGTGCCACGTCGGCGGAGATATTTTGGCGGAGGCGCAGGCAGCGGAGCACGCGGGCGTAGTGGGCGAGGGGCCAGTGGTCGTGCCACACGAACGGATTCTTGCCCCTGATGCGCACCACGCGCGCCGCCGATGACGTCATCTCACGCAGCTGCGCCATGTCGCGCTGCGGGGTCCACCGCCGGCCGCCGCCTTTCACGAAAATCGCGGCGGGGCTGTCGGCGGGCGGGAGACGGGCCATGTGCACGAAGCCGCGGCAGCGACGGTTGAACGCCGGCACAGAAAATATGGCGTCGAAAGGGAGCGGCTGCGCCGCTGCGGGCGTAGACTTGTACGTTAAATGCGCACTCAGAGTGGGAAGAAGGAGTGTTCTGTTGAGCATTCGGGCCGTCAGGGCGGCCCTGGCCAGCGCGATTTTTTGATTGTTCAGTCCCCATTCCATCTGCGGTACTTCCACGAACCTCTCCAAATGCTCTGACATTGCCATGGCCTTTGGCCTTGACTCGGTCTTTGTGTCTGCCCCGCCTCCGTTGCCCACGGTGGGCGGCAGGAGCAGACGCAGGAGGCCAACACAGAGTAGAAAGAGCGTGCATCTGGTGGCTATGACGCCTGCCAATTTGTGGCCCATTTCCCCCTTCCCGGCTTCGCAAAACTCTCAAAAACTCGACCACCTCTCCAATACCGAGCAGAGAACCCAGCCCAGCCCCCCTTTCATTAACTGCAACTCCTGCCAACAACGCCTGTCATCTACGCTCGATTTTCCATCGTTTGTTTGTTACACAAAATGAAATGAGGGGATCCCTTACCCGTTCATGGCATGAATCCGGCAAATCCTTGGCGTGCGTTGCTGGTAAATTTGTTTGGGAGGTCTGCTATGCTATGCTATGATCCGAGTCGCCATTTGTGTATGTTGCGATGGTGGCCTGCGGTTGCCATCAACGATTCCAGAACGGTCTACGAAGAAAAAGCACATTATGCCTCCAGCAACGGCGGCCGGCACGGGTCCAACTTAGAAATTTCATTATCATTGTTAACTGCATTCAAATTTCCCAAAGGTAATGATTATTGACGAAACACTCCCACTGTTGACTATAACATGGCGAAAATAGAGGGAATTTAGCTGTCAGCCACCAAGCGGAGCGGAGCTGAGCTGCTCATTATCCAAAGGTATGGTCACGATGAGTGGCGACGCTTAGACAAGCAGCATCGTCGCGTTTCGGGATTCCGCATGACGCCCGACTCCACGTGAAGTGTAGTCCCCTCCTCGTTATTTGATTGTTACAAAATTCGCTGCCCGACTTTTTCGAGTCTTCCTAAATTTATAAAACTAATTATTTTGCCAGTTGCACTTGAACCGCCACTGTAGGCTCCTTTAAGCTAGTGGTAATGATAATACACGTCACTTGCGTATGCCTTATTTGTAAAGCAAATAGATGGGTGATTAGGTAAAGAGGAGCTGTTGCGGCTACTTTAATTTTGTTTGTTTGCAATCACATGGCTTTGATTATTTTCAATAATTCTTCGTTGGTTGGTCCCTTCGCACCCAAGGTCACATCCTGACAATCCATTCCGATTATTGCATTCAACTTTTATAATTTTTTTTTTCATAATAAGCCTTTGATGCCTCCCATCAATGGAGAACTCAAAGAGGTGGGCCTTCTAAGAAATCAGATTCTAATGGTGGTAACCATTTAACGATTTTTTTACCCGCAAATATTGAACAAGAAGTCCTAAAAAGACGTTCCTAATGGACAACTTCACGGCAAACAGGTCTTTATCGAATTTACATTTTTTATTTTTCATGCGTAACGATGATCCGTATGATTTAGTTCGCCAAATTTAAAACGTAAGGCTTTCACATACAATCTTACAAACTAACCCATTTACTAAGCTGTCATTTTGGGAATATGGCAGTCGCTAGTGCCAAAACGTAACAACCATTCACTTTAAGGAAGCATAACTCTTTAATTACAACCCTTTTTTGGAAAAATCAAAGAAATGTGCACCGTATTTTCATACACAATTTCCTACACAATTTCAATTATGTGCGTATCTAAAATCAATAGCTTGATAGTGTAACTATTCTTACATGTGAAGGTATTTTTTTTTCTTCTTCCTTATCTAATTCTATGTCCTTCTATCTTGTAACCAGTCAACATGGGTGGATGTTTGGTGGTGCCCCAATTCGGGTTTCCTCCCTTAATACTTGTTTATTTATAAGGCT
The DNA here is from genome assembly GCA_015680685.1 of Gnetum montanum. NCBI lineage: Eukaryota > Viridiplantae > Streptophyta > Gnetopsida > Gnetales > Gnetaceae > Gnetum > Gnetum montanum. The sequence continues at coordinate 12,777 of MNCI01036774.1, read as the reverse complement.
GGTCCCAAGTGTCATGCATAGTGCTCTCAGCTTCCCCCTTCCCCCCACCCCCTTCCATGTGAAGGTACAACTTCTACCTTACATAAGTTTGGACAATCTACTCTCACCACCAAAAGAAAATACCTTAGGTAGTAAATGAATATTTATTCTCTAATACACAAATTATTAATTTTTTTTCGAGAAGGGTTATTGGAACCTAAAATAATTTGACTATATAAGTATACTTGCAAGATACATTAGAAGAATTATATAGATATTATATTCCTTAATTGTAATTCCAATTATCAACCTTTTGGCTAACAAGACAATGAGCTAACCACTTGAACTATCACTAACATTTTACAAATATAATATGGCTGAGATAATACTTACTTGGTTATAATATGAAATTTGTGCTTCATTAGTGGTATTAGCCTAGTGGTACAACTCTTAATTTAGAAACTCCAAATTATGGGTTAGATTCTAGTGGGCAATATTGAGTTATAGACTATATGTCTTTGAAGTAAATATTGTTTAAAAATGTTTTTGGTAAGTCATTGTCAAATCCTTTACTTCCCTTAATGGTTAACCCATCATAGATAGGATAAAAAGCACTAAGGTGGAAATGATGATTTGATCCAACACACCAATATGTTTTACTTAAGTTCTACAATAGTTCCATGCTAACAATATACCTAAGGGTTACATATGTACCACACACCAACCCCCCCTAATTCTCATTCTAACACTTCCCCTTGCCCTACCAATAGGTTCAATTCCAAAGGGGGTACATTGAGAAACACATAAATTGAGGGACACAATAAAAATATCAATATAGGTTATACCATCAAGTAAACAACCAATCATGAAAGATCAATGAGGAATCCTTTGCCTACATTAATGAGTCAATCCAAATTAATGAGATAAAGGCATCATGATGATGATGATTATGACAAGTGTTATGTAGGTAAGGGGTTTCTAGTTTGAGTTATACCTATGGTATCACTATATTTTTTCTTAGGGCATATTTATAGTCAAATAATCAAGTTTTGACACCCCCTATTAATGACTACATGGTCAAGAAACGTAACTTGCATCAAACAAGTCACAAGATTCATTATAGGAAATTACATTAAGATATAGGCATTGTGCAATAGCTATGAGCTTAACCTGAACTAATTAAACACATGCAATAGTGTCTTGAAAATAATAAAGAGTGGTTTAATGAGTAAAATTTGGCTCAATTGTTTAGCTCATTATGCTTATATTACTTTATGATGATTCCAATACTTATTTTTGGAGTCTAATGCCACCAAACCAAACCATCCCCCACCCTACCCCCATTCCACACCTTCAAAAGCCACAAAATAAAGAGTAATTTAATTCAATACTAGAAATTCCATAAACTTGGTGGTAACTTTGGCTAAGCAGTACTACAATGAGGAGTTACCATAGTGGTAAGATTCTTGGCTTGGTAACCCCAATTCATAGGTTTAATTCCACTAAGTATCATTGAGTTATAAATTTATAAAAAAAACATTCATGAAAGGAATTCTAAAATTGGTTTGATAGATCCAAGGGATCTTAGTAGATATGAGTAAAAAATTTCAATTTCAATTTCACAAATTATAATTTACATTTGGTTCTAAATAAATAAAACACCTTCACATTAGCATTTGTGAATCTAAAATAAAAATTATATTTTTTAATGATTTGTTAGATGTTACAAATTAGTTGGACTATATATCTCAACTTAAGCCTATTTGGGATTAAACTTATGACTTGTAATTTTTTATTGCTCAAATTCTTGGTTAGAAGACTATATTTGAGGTGTTAGCCTAGTGGTAAGACTTTTGATTTGAAAGCTCCAGGGTTCCAACACCCTTTAATTGGACTAGATATCTTGGAGTGTAACTATATTACAATTATTTCAAGACTCCAACACCCTAAATTTTGACTTGGAAAAAGCATATAACAAAGTGCCTAGAGATATTAGTTGTTGGGCTTTGTAGAGGGAAAACATTCCTAATAAATATATTAAAGTGATTCAATATATGTATAAAGAATTACCACTGCAATTAGAACAATTTATAGAATAACATTTGATTTTTCAATCATAGCAGGTCTATATCAAGGGCCTTTACTTAGTCCTTATTTGTCATTATTATGGATGAATTAACAAAGGAAATACAAG